>SZWC01004313.1:2321-22223 GCA_023375785.1 Penium margaritaceum
GGGGGGCTACCTCAGCACCAAAGAAGCCCGGGAGTTGAACCCGGCCCCCCAGGTCTGGATTTTAGGGCGGAGGGTAGAGGTCGGGATGCTTCCACCACAGGGTGAACCGGGAGCTTAGAGATAGCCGACAGTCTTTGTTGTGGAGGAGGAAATTAGAGATGAGGGCCGATGCGAAGTCGTCTTCAATGGCTTTGAGTTTTGCACGTGTTCGTCTTGAGTTCTTCCTGGAGAGCAGTGTGCAGACGAGCCATATGTGTTTTTGAAAGGCTCTTGCAAATGTGGCAATGATCTTAGGAGAAGGGGAGGAGGTTGGGTCTGCCCAACGTTCTTGCCATATAAGGTGAAACAGGGTGGAGCGGAAGATAAACCAGGCAGAGTTAAAAACTTTAGGCTTTATGGGGCCCAAAAGCAGTTCCGGGGTCGTGAGAGGGATGTTAGGGAAGAGAGCACGGAAAAAGATCTCCATTCGTTGGCGGAGAGGATGTAGCCGACGACAGAAGAGGAAGCAATGTTCAATAGTTTCCTCCTCCTCGCAGAATGGGCAGGCACTTGTTCCATTGCGGCGGTAACGGGTGCGGCTGCCGACTGGTAAAGAGGGAAATAGAATCTTAGTCTGTACATCTTTAGGACGGAGGTCAAGGGGGAGGTAGTAAAGTTTCGCTCGAATGGAGCGCCAATCAAAGTGAGTGCCAGGAAATTTATCGCTCCAATTCGTCTCATATGATGGAGTGAGTTTATGTTGCTGAAGGAGGCGGTGATAGACTTTGGTCAAGGGTAAGAGTTCATGTGAGAATCTATATGCTGGGATTGCAGGGCGATCTGGCAGGCCAATCATCCGGTCCTCCGTAGAAACGAAGACCGGGGTGAGGGCTTTACCTTGAACTTGAGATGATCTGGCCCATGGGTGGGGGCGGAGGGTGAGGTGTACAGGGTCTTTTTCCTTGAACAAAAGTCATTGCAGGCTGAAAAGGGGAAGCAACCTCAGCACAAGAAAAGCCTGGAGTTCAACACGACCCCTAAAACATGACATTATGATGAAGGGTAAAGATGCGTGTGCTTATCCTATTAGTTGAGTATTCAGCTGATACATACTCTCTCTCTTAATCTGGGAGTAACTTAATGTGTACGACATGCATATAGAAGTTCTGCCGAGCGTAACGTAAGTACTTCACAGGTTTGAGGTGCAGGATAAAAGACGATTCAAGGGTTTGGGAAAAATGAATTTTTTAACACAAATTTAAGTTTATTAATGTTTCCGATTTATTCATGCATATGTACGTAATGCCAAAAATGGCAATGCGACATACGTCGGGTCCTCGACGCATGCGAAGTCGCGCCATGTGTGGCTGCTTCAAGAAGCTCCTCCAAGGATTTGGGGGGCGTTGATAATTTCAATTTGTGGTTTTATAGATGTCTAGTGCGGTCGATAAGTCAACGGACGAATATCAAAACATCAACACCATTCGCAACACTTCAATCGACCATTCAAAAATGTGACCGGATTTTTCATCAACTTCTGGAGCAGAAACCCATAGATTGGGGCCGATGGCAGAAATACCCACCGCCGATCAGCGTAAAAGTCCTTGATGACGTGATGGGCTATGAATGTAATGACGAAAACATCGTAAACTTGAGTTTACGGGCTCGTCTACGTCAAGGACGTCATACTCCCCCCCCCCCCGCCTGGCCGCGACATTCCATGACTCTAGCACACGTAGAGCGGTGAAGACAAAACCAGCGGTCGAACAGTTGACCGATGTCTGGGAGGTTGTTGTATGGCTCCTAGCTGTTGTGCATAGCGTCATAGCCGTGCCACTTTACCAGATGCTTATGTGTTTCTCCGTGGCTCCAATGTCCGAGGGTGCCTTCAACCACGTACTGTTGTCTCCATCCACTTGTATAGGAGGTGGAGACGCGACGCCTCTGTGATGGAAGTTTGTATTAGGATCGCAACAATGGCTAAGCTTGCTCATGTGGAAGAAAAGATGAATTGTGATGTTATCAGGGATGTGTAATCGATCGATTAGAGGGCTTTGTATTTTCTCGATCTCAAACGGTTCCATCCTTTGCGGTTTGTGTTTCACAAACAATTGTCCTCGTAGTTTGATCGTTGTGCTACGGTGGACGCAATTGCCAGCGTTGAACACGTCAACACAGCGATTTCAATCGTTTGCTTGATTTGTGGTTGCTTGTGTCTTCATGAGGATTTGTCGTGCTCCCATCCAAACGCTTGCGAGGTCCCAATGGTGGAGGTCAACCGTTGGGATGTTGCTCTAACTTCGGAATCGAGCCTGTGTGGGAGCAAGTTTGCTATGCACCAATTTAAAGGAAACTTTTCCGGCTATGTTTGAAGTGGTGGAGTTGTATGTGAGTTCGGCGGTCGGCAGTTTGGCTGCCCAGTTAGTGAAATGCGGCTCGCATGATGTGCAGAAGAGTTGTTCAAGTGCTAGATTGGTTCACTCCATTGGATCGTCGGTTTGAGGATGGAATGCCGTCGATTGCTATACGTGACAACCACGTGTTATCCGTTCACGTAAAAATCGTCTAGTAAAAGGGTCGTCTCTTAAACCGACGATGGTACGTGGCACGCCATTCAGCTATACGATATGACCTAGAGATAATGTTATTCCTTTGGTGGTGACGGTGGTCGTCATTGGAGTGAAGGGGAACACTTTTTTGAATTTTCCCACCATGACGAGGATGGCATCATAACCATCGGGGGGTTGGTGGGAAATCCTGCCACAAAACCCATGCTGACGTCACCCCACAGCTCCTTTGGAAAGTACATGGTTGGAGTATACATGACGATGCTGTACCACACGATTATTGTCTCTCACAAGTGCCGTACGATTCGTACAATACTAACACGTCGGTCTGCATTTTTTCCCACCAATGGTACTTCGCTAGCTTCTAGAGCGTCTTGTCCTCACCGAAGTGTCCACCTGGACCGGTGTCGTGGAATTCTTCTAAAAGCATTCTTTATAGCTCATCGTTTGATGAAAGTGAATCGTCCTCGCCAGTATGGGTTGTCGAACCATAACTTGGTCTCGTCATACCAGACAAACTCCTCGTAACCCTTTGCAAGTAGCCTCATAAGGTACGGGTCTTGTTCAACGAGCAATGTGTTGATCTTGACCATGAAGTCTAGGCGTTGTCCTAAAGCATCCATTGGATTAGTTTTTCCACGCCGGTACTTGATGTCTTGGTCGGAGCTTAACTTGAGGAACTCAATCCATCAAGTATGCCAATGGCTTAGATTTGGCTAAGCCTTGAGATACATTAGGGCATGATGGTTGGTACGATGACACGTCGTTAGCATTGCAGGTAGCACGGCCATGTATTGAAGGCATGCAAGTCTGGGAGCATTTCTTTCTTATGCACTGTGTTGTTGAGATTCAGCCAGGGAAAATTTCTCGACATATAGGCGACCAGTCGATCTACACCACCATTGTCTTGGTGGAGTACAGCTCCGATGGCTCGATCAGACGTTGTAGTGCCCACGATGTACCGTACTAGTACTTAAAAGGTCGAGGCAAAAAGTGGAAAACACGAAGACAAGTAGCTGTGGATCTATATGAATTACAAGGACAAAGGAGTAAATCTATGTTTGACTCGAGGACAATCTATTTTTTTTTCATGAGGTGCGTCTCCACCCAGGCCATATGCGTGACGAACGAAGTTCGAAGTTCGAACTTCAACACCGACGTGTGCAGTCAGTCCGCGGCACGGACAGACTGCAGGCGTCGGTGTTGTACCTGAGGTCTCGTGCAAAGTTGCCGTAATTTCTCTGTGTGTGCCGCACACACGCGAAGGAGGCTAGGGACAAAATACAAAATACATACGTGACACAACTTAGGGACAAGGGAATGTATAGGTGACTTAAACTGGAACAATGCCAAAAAGACGTGCAAAAAAAGTATTAGAATACATTTTAGATACTAGTAAGGTATTCCACCGTTAGAGGTGCTAATCTTAAGGTTGGGGCTGATGTTAGATCATTTCTTGAAGAGTTTAACGTTTATAAATTATTCTTCCCCCTATTCCAGTCTGTGGGATTTTGCGTGAGACTGGAAACAGGCACTTATAATGCAGTGCAATGCTTACCACATCAATTACAGTAGTTGAACGTCCGGAAACTTGTGGGCATCAGCCAATCAGTAACTGCCTCCACCAATTTCAGGTCCATGGTGATTTGTCCGTTGCCAATGATGTGGCTTAAAAAGTTGATCGAACGGTGACCAAATTCACACTTCAAGAGTCTGCAAATAATTCCTCTATTCACACAATTTCAAAAACCTTTCAAAGATTTCCAATGTGCTCCTCCTGTGTGTGGCTACACACCACAATGTCATCGAGGTACAAGACAACAAAGTCGTCAAGATACGGGCGTAACATGTTATCGCGGTAATAAATCTTGCAAGGGTGTTTATGAGTGCAACAGCATGTTCGTGAAATCAAACTGACCATATTTAATGAATAATGTTTTATTCTCACTGTCCTTATCGCATACGCGATTCCGATGATAGATGCTACGTAGATGAATTATGCAGAAAACTCCGGCCCCACGGAGATGATTTTGTGGTCTCTTATCAGGCATGTTCTCGAGAATGTTACTTTGTGTAGGTGTTCTATCTGCAATCGGAGTGGTTTGTGAATGCAAGGGATATGCAGTCCTCCATGACGTTATTTCCTCCAAACGCTCTTGGCTTAATGTACAAAACTCAGGTTCTAAACCATGTTGTTTCTTGTAAGGGTATGAGAAGCTCCTCCATCTAGTATTTCCAGCATGGTTGTACGACTCCTACTCCCCCTCAGTTGTACTTGTAGCAGTATCACCATGTGGTCATCCTCGTACCCCTCCTTGAACTTTGCGATCTTATGAATCCTTGTATGTGGCAATGTGAGCTACACAGATGGACGATAGGTTGGCGTAGAGTTTTCAGATTGAATAGGAGCCTCACCACCTTATCCCGCCCTTTGTTCTTTCCTCCTTATTGATTTTTTCTTATTAACTTCTTCCCCTTTTGGTTTGTTGATGTTGTCCTTCACAATTGCTCAAGATAGGACTCGGCTTCTCACACATCCAAAAGAGCAATTCATTGCGTTGATCAACGGTGTCAATCTTCGTTAGAGACGAGGTATCTGCTTAGTGCAAGCTTTCACAGCCACGATAATTGGATTCCTGCATCAGAGCATTGTAGTTAGTTTTGTCAATACGATCGGCTCTTACAGTCATTTGCGAAAGGTCACCCTAAATGTCAAAAGTCGCATTTGCTTATTGGATGCCTTGTTTGAGGCCGTTGTTGTAAGAACAGAGTTTGTTAGGGCATGGTCAATGCCAGTGATGATTTCACAAAAACACTGCACTTACCCTACCACGTCGGACTACTGACGTCGGCATTGAAGTTTGCACCGTGCTTCATACCGCTTGTTCATCTTCCTCAAATGAGTGAGGATAGTGAGTTAAAAGCTGCTCCAAGTTCCAGTGGCATGAGAGACTCGTGCCACGATGGATTTACCTGCTTGAATGGTAGTACGCCTGTGGTTGACTAGCTCTACCGGTCTCCTGGTGCCATTGAATGCTCTTTAGATTGGACCACCCACTTAATGATGCGCCATGCAAAAGCAAGGCCGCAAGGTCGAATTTCTTCTTGACTTAGTTGACTCACGTAGCGGTGAAGCACACCTCCAAACTCATCATACACATCCCGACCAATAGTCCCTTGGATTTTGCAGGATGCAAAAGCTTAGGAAGTGCCGCTCGGATCTTAAGTTCACTCAAGAGTTGTAGATAATCTTGGTGAGCACTTCACACGTACAAGAAATCCGAAGGTCCTCCATTGCCATGTTGGATTGTTGTAGCATATGGGTGTTGCGGCTCTCGAGTCTTGACATGATCTGGTATAGATCTATCTTGATTTGCGTTTGTCGGCCGGTGCCTCCCATCATGCCAGGTGTCGACTCGATAGGCAGAGATAGAGGTGAAGGGTTTTTCGTGCTTGAGGGGTCCATTGCCGGGTTGGCTACCAGGCTCATCGGTGTTGTGACGGTTGTCGTGAGCGCCATCGGTGTTGTGACGCTGCTATTTGGTTTGCTTGGAGAGCGTCGTTTTTCAAGTTATGCTCATCCTCCTCCTAAATGTTTGCCAAAGACTGCTGCTCTTCGCTAGTTACACTTTTGCTTTCAATTATTGTCACTGCAATATCTATGATACCATTAATAGTGGAGATGCACTTGACACTTGTGTAGGATTTTCGCCGGGTAGGTGAATCGTCGATTGTCCCTCTGTTGGCACAACACTTTGATACCAAGTGCTATGCAAAGCTCAACATAAGTGGTTCATAGGGATGAGGTGTGGGACAGAAGATGGTTCAAGGATCTCGGACAAATAGATAACTTGTATTAAGTAGAAAGTGCACTTTGATGACAAGTATTGAGTGCGTCGAGCACATACATACGATGTCAAGAAGGAGAATGAGGGGTGTGTTGGATCCTGGGGGCATGCAAGGTCGTGATACGAGTGGCTACTTTGAGAAGCTCCGGCGAGAAGTCAAGGGACATTGAGAACATTTAAGCGCATCTTTAGGAATGACTGGCACCTTTGAAAGGTCAGCAAATGATATCAAAACATCGTTATGACTTTGGATACTTGGGTTGAACATTCAGGAATGTGGTTGAGGTTTTTGGAGTGGAATGCCGGAGGTCGGGGCAGGTGGCCAAAACATTGTCGACTGATTGGCGTAAAAATCCTAAAGTTGTCGCGCGGTGGGCCACAAGTAAAATGACAAAAGTGCCCGGTGGTGGAGTTTAAGGACTCGTGCACATCAGGTACGTAATAGTAGGGCAGTTCTCAATAGATGCTACTTATGGGGGGCTCTTTCATTCTCCTCTTTAAAAAAGGAGCTAAACATGCCCAAGTTAGTTGGTGTAACCTACCAAAGAAAGTTGCATATTTCTTGTTTAAATGGGATGACCACAGATGAGCTCAATGTTGACACCAAATGTGGTGGTCTACAAGCGCTTCAATGATGTACTATGCGGTAGTGAAGAGTTTTGTTTCGAGTGGTTATAGAAGAGATCAAAAGACTTCTGAGGATGTTCCAGGAACACTTGTGGGGATGCTATCCTGGGACGTTCATGAAGTGGTGTGGGAGTGCAAAAAATGGAAGCATTGTTTAGTTGTCGCCTCTTCCTTGTAACATGGGCACATGCTCGTTCCATTCCATCAAATGTGGGTGCTTTATAGAGCAGGTCTTGAATATGAAAATACTTTGGACGTAAGTTATCTTGCTTTGATTCTAAGGTAATGAACTGGGTCGCGGTTAAACCACTGCTAGTCAAAACTAGCATTCGTGAAAGCTATATCTCAAGTTTCTTTCCACCACATGTTGAAGCACTTTGCGATAAACATGTGATGGTATTCCATCAATGGAAGGGACTCATAAGGGGATTGGTAGGTTTGAATGTCGGCCTAGCTAGGAGTCTGAATAGTGTTCCTCCACAACAAAGGGAGGCCAAGGATCAGCTCTATGCCAATGAGTTCTAAAGTATTTGTCTGATGGCAATGACAGATGTGCAGGCTCAACTTGCATAAAGGATAGATGACTCGATGTCTGTCTCCACAAATGGCGAAGGCACACTCGGGCAGTAAACCACTGAAGAGGGAGGCATGTGAGGCATTGGGACGTAGGATGCCAAGCACGAGTGTGGGTTGACCGAATGAATGGTCCATCTATCCTCCACGATTGAGCTTATGACCATAATGAGTCCTAGGAACATACTGTATTTACAAGGTTGACATTTGAAGCAAGGAGCCACGTCTCGTTTTGGGAGGGACCAAAGGCTTCTTCACTTTGCTCGAGGAGAAATCTAGTGGCAGGCCAGACATCGAGTAAGAGTGAAGAATCTTCTTGATGGTTTTCTTCCAAGTTGGTGTGTTTTTATGTCCATGGAGAAGAGGAGGGTGTGCTTTCATTCTAGTTCCCCAGGTGGAAGGTGTCTGTGTAGATAAAGTACACACACACAAAGATAGAGGTTACAACATAGTAGAGCAGGGTATGGTGAGATAGGTGTAGAGAGTGAGAAGGAGAGAGGGGGGAGGGGTAGAGGGAGAGAGAGAGAGAGAGAGAGAGAGAGAGAGAGAGAGAGAGAGAGAGAGAGAGAGATAGAGAGAGAGAGAGAGAGAGAGAGAGAGAGGGAGGGAGATAGAGAGAGAAAGAGATGGAAAGAGACAGAGAGAGAGAGAGAGAGAGAGAGAGAGAGAGTTGTGGGAGCCACCGGCAAACCATTACCAAACATTTGCAAAATTCAGAAAATGTGAACGGCTACATCGGTCACTCATCAAAATGACTGGATGGCCATTCATGTCAGTTTATTAATTCAGACAATCTTATCAGGCTTGAGCTTCCAATGGGTTAGGAAGTAGATAGGGTCGAAACCTGGTCATCTATCCACGATCCATCACCTCGCATGAGGACCGAGCCAACGGCATGATTACCAGGCCAATAGATTCTCATATCCCTGACGTACAAGAGTCCCTCCACCTCAAGAGTGGGCATTTCTGTTCTACATTTATGGCCCACCGCACGGCCTCTTCATGATGTTTCCAAAGTTTGGTTAAGGGAACTTTGGCTAACTACCATGAGCTTCGGTATCCAGTTTCCAAAATTTCTGACAACTCTGACTACTTTCCAAAATGGTTGAACAAAAGCGTCGCAAACCATGTCAATGTTTTGATATCTTTTGATCAACTTCTTGGTGAAATCTGACATTTATGAAGAAACATCAAGATAATCTCAAAGCTTTCCAACTTCTCGGCACCATTCTTAAATCCACCAGTCACAGCGCTACTTTGCACGCGTTGCTCAACTCAAACGCCGATGACCCGACTTATGCCTCATTCTCATTCGCAATATTGTATATTTATTGGCGACACACTCTCCACTGGTCATTGAAGTACACTTACTGCTCAATACCAATTATTCATTTGTCCCAAAATTCCGAATCGTCTTTTCTCCCATAGCTCATCCCTGTGAACCACCTACGTTCCACATTACGCATCACCACGTATAACAACATAGCAGCGCTAGAGGAACAACCAGTGCATGAACTACCTGGTGACAATCTCGCATGATTTCTTGGTGCATCCCCGCCGTTGAAGAGATCACAGAAGTTGTAACGTCATTGGTGAATAGAAGAAGTGTACACTGTGGCGAGCAACGGTCCCCAACGAGTAAGCCGGTGATAGCGGATTTGTAGGATGCAAACAATGATGCTCTCAAGGCAAACCAGGCAGCAACGACAACTTTCATGGTGAATTAATTTGCACTAACAAATACCTGTACCCATCGGGCTCGGAAAGCCATTCACCCCCGTCTCAGCTTGTTGGATTGACATCTGGCATGATGGGAGGCACCGATCAATAAGCACGAATCAACAAATACATGTACCAAAATTTATGGGGACTCAAGAGCCCCAACAACCATTTGCTCCAACATCTCAACATAGCGATGGAGGGGCTTTGAATTTCTTGCACGGACAAAGCAATGGTTACCGAGAGAAATAGTTAACTCTCTAGTGAACCCCAAATTCGACCGGCACTCCCTAAGTTGTTCGATCCTGTAAACTCCACAAAACCAATTCAGGATGTGGCTGATAAGTTTGAAGGTGTACTTCACCCCTGCTGGGCTCAACAACAAGAAAAAGAAAAGAGACACTGAGACCTTGCTTTTACGTTGCACGGCTTTGAGTTGACGGTCGGATCTAAAGGCCATTCAACGAGAGTAGGAGCTACATTGACGGTTCTCAGAACCACTCTCATGTTGTCTACAGCAGGTGTACTACCTCTCAAGCAGATCAATACGATGTGGCATGACTCTCTCATGCCACAAAAAACGTGGAGAGACTTCTCACGAATACGCTTGCTTGACTTAGGAAACTGAAGGAGAAGTTTGACACATGGTACATACTCCAACGTCTGTATTAGCACTCCAAGGTGGCAGAATTCACTCAATGCTTCCATGATATCGTCACCAGCAGTGACCATGTCCCCAGAGATACATGATTCTACTACAACTGCCTAACGTGAGATATTCCGCAAGAAATCGCCCTCTTTGACATCCAAGATGACCTTTTGAGAACGATCATAGCAGCCAACCGTACCGACAATGACCACTACAATGCTCGGATGTAGGAATCCAATGGCTCGCGACCCCAAAGCCACATTCCTTATCGTGGTGGAGGAAAGTCGCAGTCCGCAAAAACCTCACCTCCAATGGGAATCGACACCATAAATCAACGCAACCAATGATTTTGCTTGACTTGTAGAAACCTGGTCACCATTTGAGAGACTGCCAAAAGTGGCCACAACAGGCCAAAAATGGAAGGAAGCCTTAGGAAAAGAGTGAGGAGTCAAGAAAACGCACAGGGCTGGAGGAGGCAGCTAGTCTCCTGTCCGGTCGAAAAGACTGCACCGACCGATAGCACATGTGAGCGGCACACATCACCGCAGACGAGGGTCCATGAGGACAACCAGCGGACAATACTACTACGAGTGCAATTGATGGGTTCTAAAAGTCGCAAAATGGTACCGACACTACTCAATGGTGGAGTTTCTCATAGTGTTAGCAATGACATGGTTTGGAAGCTGGGTTTGTAAACCGGACCAAGAGTTGTCAAAGGGAAAACCATCGAAGGACGACTACAAAACCCTCGACTTCATGAATCACTTTGGCTACAAATTATAGATCTACACAAAATAACGGTCCAGAGGACTTTCTGAATGAGTGGCCACAAAATCAACCTCGAGGGAGATTTCATGTATTGATAAAATCCACGGATTGACTATAGCAATGGATTAGTCTACAGCAGCATTTATGGCAAAATTTGACAATTGCCTCTAATAAAGTGACCCACGACGCAACGAAAGTTATGGAAGCACCAGAGGTGGAAGTTTCAGAGGAATTCTTTACAGTCACAACATGCCAACTGAAATCATCAAATGTGGCCAAGTGATACTTGAAACATGGGGCTCAAACGTTGCCAGTCCATGTGGGAACTGGAGAAGTGGAGGAAATCTCTGGTGTAGAACCACCACCAATAGTATCGACACCGAATAAGTTCACAGTTGTACAGCAAGAGTTTGCGGAGCTCACTGAGGAGTTTGCAGGGGTTTTCCCCAATGAACAACCCCACGAGTTGCCACCACAGTGCAACACAATCTTAAGATATACCTGAAGCCAGGATGCAGATCAATGGTATAGGGGACATACCCGATGAGCAATCGCAAGCTGACCGAACTCAAGAAATAAAGTAGCTAGACAAGATGCTTGAGCAGGGGTTCATCCTTGAGAGATGCTTTGACCTAGGTTCCTCCCTTATGATTAGTAGATCCAGTAGTGGATTATATGATGGCCAGTGGTGCGTTGTATCAAGCTATTGGTTTCGTCCTCCTCAAAGATAATGGAGGTGGAGAACAACCGATTGTGAACACGTGAAGAAAACTATGCGGGCAAAACCTCAGCTATGGGTGCCTGGGAAAGAGATGCTAGCAGTTGTGCATGCATTCTACACACGGCGGTGCTACTTGGAATGCTGGTGATGCATCCTCCACAGCGACCACCACGCAATGAAACATCTCAAGATACAACCAAACGTGAGCTGATAGAAAACTCGATGGATGGAATTCTTTGAGTACAAAACTGACTATGACGTTGAGCACCGGCCATCGGAAACTGAAAATTTTAAAGCAGCCAACATAAAACATTGATGAATGTATTGATACATTATCGGTTTTGTCCCAATAATGTCATTTTGTTGTCGTAATCTGTCATGGAGGTTTTGGGCGGGACCTGCTCCAGAACAATGTACAACTAGAAAACACTCACGATTCGGATGTAGCGTGTCGAACAAAAAATGTGTTGGAACATGTCTTAAACAAACCCGCCACATTATTGGCGGTATATACAAGATACCAAAAAAATATTGCATAACACCGCACACTCCCTACTAGTTTTGATATCCAATATCAATGTCCTTTTGTCGGGATGATTTTTTCCATGATCAATTTTTTGCCGGATTTGAGGGTACCACAAAAACAATTTGAAAACAAAAAACATAAAAATTATGGTGTCACCGGTGACATTTTTTCACGGATTGCCTCTTTTCTCGTTTTACGATAAGCGGGCCAGAGGTAAAGGTATCCCCAGTTTTTCATTAGAAACAACTCAACCTGATGTGTAGAAGGCATGGTCTGGTGATTTACGGCACCGAATCATGCCAAACACACTCCTGGCATGATTCAGTGCCAAGAGTGAACCACATGGTGGTGACAGGTGGCATGGCAGATCGCCTGCATATTCTCTCGATCTGTCTAGCCAAACCTGACAAATCCGGAATGTGGCGGGCAATACACACCATTCATGTGTGGAAGGCGATGGTTGCAGGTCAAATTTAAATATCTACAACAGGCTTGACATAGCCCGTTTGTCGAATATAACGTATCACCTATCAAGATTCATCGAACTTGAAGGTACTACCACCTAGATTGACCCTGGTCAAATGTAAGGATCCAAAATCGGATTAACTCCCTTTTACCCATGCGCTGAGACTTGTGCTTCCCAAATACCCACTATATAGACAAAACGACCGGACTATCCACTCATCTTAACTGGTGACGGCATTTTCCACAATGTGCCAATTGTAAGTAACCGTGTATGCGGTATCCACTCTTGAGGTAACATGACTAGATGATTGGTATTCTAAGCAAATATTGTCATGTGTGGATGTTCTGGGCATAATGTTTGTGCATTCCGTGAATTCTTTCCATCTTTGGTTCCTGTAAGAGTTGCGTGCAAAGTTAAGGTGAATTCGACGATAGAGCTGAAGCATCAACGCACGTCTTTACGTTTCGTCAACGTAAAGCAGTGCGCTAAAAAACAAATTGGTGCAGTATTGTCGTCGAATGCTCGCGTATAATATGGAGGGTATTTTTTTGTTGGAAAATGGCATCATCTTTGCAACACGACGACACACTATCTTCACCAGTGCCTATAATACGAATCACGATTATGCATGCCTGTGAAGTAGCATCTTGTGAAGTGCAAAGGAGGTCTCAATCTTATGTAGGGCGACGATAACTGTTGCCACACGCGTGCTAAGTTGACAGATCTTGGTTGTTGACTGTCACATCTGGAGTTCGATCCCATGCCTCCGCCAACGACGCTGCATAATGCAAGATGGGAGCCACGTCGGTGCATAGTGGGTGTGTGCTCCCACACTCTGCGAACCAGCCCAAGTTTCGATGCTCCTTACGATGGTGATTGTTAGTAGCAATAGAGGAAATGATGTCACGCGTTTCACCATGGTGCATGACATAGACAATGTAGATTATCCCCTTCGTCCACAGTGTGCGCCACTTGTACGCCATGGCAAACATGTCGTTTCATTTTTAGCCCTCCACTTCTCATGCGATCCCGCTCACCATGGCACTCCTGCTCGTCCTGAACTCTGGTAAGTGGGTATGATGGCAACGATTTTGACTGTGACGTGGGGAGAATGTATAGTAACGTGCATGTTACTACATTCTTTACCCACGTGGGGTGTTATGGATCCATCAGTTTTCCGCTTCTACATTCTCCCAAAAGTCCATGTCGATAGCTTCAACAAGGAGGAGGAACGTCGTGAGTCCCAAAGGTACATGAACGAGATTGTCTTTGACGACTTCGAAGAGGCCTGAGAGGTCGAGCACCTACATAACTCCACGCTCTCTAGAGCGTGGGAAACAGTCTGTGATGAGGTTGAACGATGGCTCCCGTGTTCGCACGTTCCGGCCCTCGGCCGCAGGTGGGTTGCACTCGTCAAGATTGCCATGGCATGAATGTTGAATGGGTTGCATTTGCTACCCTGTCTAAGTACGGTGCAACTGTGTGATTGTTATTGCTATCAACATCATACGCCGGTACTTCTACACACTTCTAAAATCTTGACCAATTCTCCTGAGTGCAGAATCGTCTGATGACGAGCGTGTGCAACCCCCCTCCGACGGACTTTCGGGATTCCGGTACAAAAAAGAAGGGCACCAAGTCCAGGATGCGTCCTCGACAGGACTCCCCTCTAAACTTCCCGGGAGGCAATTCCTTTCCCAACATGGACGCTTGCTGCAAGGCGGTCCACGACTATGTGGTGTCCGCACACATGGGGGTCACCTTTGTGAGAAATGAACCATCGTGGCTAGAGGCGTGGTGTACACATTGGAGGTAGGTGGGCTACGCGTGGCAACAAAAGGCGTGGTGGCAGCGGAAAACCCAAACGTTTCATGGGAGGGCCACAAGTGTAGTAGCATGGGCACTAAATGAGACCCATCGCGGAAGGCAGCGTGGGTGCTACGACACATTGAGACCAGAGTGACCAAGGAGCCATGTACCTCCTCGAAGGCTCTCCGGTAGATTGTGGAGGCGTGCGTTGGTGAGTGGTTGGCCTACCATGCCATTCACCAGGCAAAGAAGAAGGCTCTCGCCAACCTCAGGGACGAGAAGAGCCACTTATGGGGACTCTTCCCAGCATATGCCGTTGCAGTAAATATTGTGTAGTCCTTCACCATGTGTCCATGTTGTGCTTATTATGTGTCTGTATGAAGTCGTGCCCTGTTTTATTTCTCTGACTCTTGCTTGTAGTTGAAGAAGGTTCACCCATCCACCGTGGCTGTCGTAGAGCGAGACAAGGAACAACTCTTCCGACATGCATTTATGGCCCGCGGTGCCTACCAAAACAGGTGGCAGCATGTGCGGCGGTTGCTGTGCATGGATGACACGTTCTTAAAAAATGGCTTCAAGCAAGTGCTGGTACTAGCATAGTAATGGGACGCCAAAAACCATGTGGTGCCCATGGCGTGTGCAATAAGTCCACAAGAAGACAAGGATATTTGGGATTGGTTTTGCCAGCGTCTTGCAAAGGCGTACCCGATAGCTAGGTACAACGAAACCACGATCGTCAGTGGCAGAGACGAATGACTCATCGTCGCCATCAAGCGTCAGCTGCCAGGTGCTTTTCACACCTACTACGGGTTGCATTTGCGAGAGAACATGAAGTCAGAGGCGGGAACAATAGCTGCTGACATCATGAGGAGGCTGGGTTGCACCTTCATGCAGAAAGAGTTTGAGGCTGCACGTGATGAGCTTGGCTGGACGTCAGACAAGGACTACAAGTACCTCTTTGGTGGAGGCAAGGATCTCGAGCTGCCTCTAGATGTGTCTCAAGTGTCCTATGCCACGTGGCGGTCACATGACATCAAACGCGATGGTGTCCCTCAACGCACGCCTGATGGACATCCGCCACTTGTACCCGTTCCACTGGTTTGCACAGATCTACCCGTCTATGCAGAGACTCTTAGTGGAGCGTCAACGTGCCACCCATGAATGCGACAACCGCTATGCACCTGTGGTGGATGCCAAGCTACAGCACTACACCGGACATGCAAAGGAGTACCATATGATGAGGCACGACGACCTCATGGGCACCATCACGGGCCCCATGAGCCTCGCGGGTTGGGAAGGCGATGTGAACGCAAAAAGGTTCTCGTGCAGGCAGTCGACAGAGTGTGGGTATCCATGCCAGCACGCTGTGGTGGCGATGCTGGACGAAGGTGTCAATCCTGAGCTGTTCACTGACATACACCTGATGTAGATGGCTTGGTGCTATACGTATATGACACCCATGCCGGGAGTCAACCTACATGAGCTTCAGTACGCCATGCATGGATGGGACTAGCCAGGTGTAAAGCACTCTCGTGGATGTCCACGCTGTAAGCGCATGGACAGGGAAACCCAGCGCAAGTAGGAGCGCATTTGCTCCAAATGCGCCCAAAAGGGACACCCCCCGTTTCTTGAAGAACCCACTGGCACTGTCACCAGCAACAATGGCCGCCGTTTGTGCAAGAGAGCTAACTGTCAGTGCCTGTGGTCGTGAGACAGCGGGAGTTGAGCTTGTTGCCGCTGCCGTTGCACCAACAGCAGATGGTGGTGCTGAGGACGCGGGTCGTGGACCTGAAGGTGTACAGGTTGGCCGTGGTGGTGCTGTACGTGGTGTTAGCGATGAGGGACAAGGGGTGCAAGGTGGTGATGGCAGTGAAGCACAAGGCGTGCAAGGTGGTGCTGGTAGGGAAGCAGACGGCATGTAAGGTGGTGCAACCGATGGACTACAGCTCGCATGCGGTGCTGCTAGCGATGGTACTGGGGGTGGCTCTGGTGGGGGTGTTGAGTGCATGTGCCATGCTACTGGTGGTGGGACCTCCAGTGCTGTTGGTAGTGTGGCTAGCGTATTGATGCTTTTGTTGGCATACCAAAAATAGAGGCGGAAGACGACGTGCTGCACGCTTTTCAAGACGTACCAGGGGGATTGCCGGAAGCCCCCTAAAAGGACATGTCGGCAGCGCCCCCCTGAGGTGCAGGTAGCGGAGGAAGTGGTGT
Organism: Penium margaritaceum; assembly: GCA_023375785.1. Classification (NCBI taxonomy): domain Eukaryota; kingdom Viridiplantae; phylum Streptophyta; class Zygnematophyceae; order Desmidiales; family Peniaceae; genus Penium; species Penium margaritaceum. The sequence goes on from SZWC01004313.1 coordinate 18,785, forward strand.
TGCACGTGTTGCAAGGGGAGGTGCAGGGTATAAATAGTGCTCCAGGCAACGCTGCTGGCAGTGGGGAACCCGATGGTGCTGAAGGCATGGTCATCATGACTTCGCAGGTGGCCACCCTGACGATGCGGATGACTCAACCGAGTCATTCTAGTGTGAGAGTTAAGAGTCTAGGGACTGCAATGACATGAACTTAGAAGAGGAGGATTGGCAGTCCTTGGGTAGTGGGGATTCTTCCTTTGGCATGTCTAACGAAGACAATGCATATCCCAAGCGCCGTCGTCATGGTTAAACGTCCTCTGCATGTGTGCCATGGTAAGCTCCAACTATGGTTTTGTGGTCATGGGTTTTCTCATTTTAACAGCTTCTTGTACCGGATTTTTTAACAATTTTTATTTGTTTACCATTGCAGGTTGCTCCAGTGGCCCTCATCGATGGGTTCGTAAAGAGCAAAACCAAGCGTAAGATGGTGTGGAGGACTGACAACAAACTAGCATGGTAGGAAAAACAGTCAATGACAACTTAGTCATGAAGACAGCACTACACCTTAGCAAACTTAGTGTGTAAGATGGCGACGAGACAGTGGCCAAATTTCATGTGGCTAGTCCTTGGAGTGGTCAATAGGCATCACCCTTTGGGGAGGAATACTTTGATGTTGTGTGTGAGTTGTCGATTGAATCAGAGTGTGTGGCATGAAAGGTCATTTCGTTCGTGCACGACCTCCCTGTGTACGTGCAGATATGGGTTAGCCACGACTATTTGACCTCCCCTATTTTTATTATGTTTAATTTCCACGATCGTCTTCCCCATTGTTATTTCCTTGTTGTGTCAATGAGTAATGGAGGAATGGTGTTCCTTGGGATAGGCTAAGCTTAGGAAAAAGTGCTACGAGCATTGCATAGGCCTAGCAACATAAGAGGTGGGTAGCTCTATCACGAAGGGTCTGAAATATGACTACTTTAATCACCGTGGTACATGCCCGAATGTTAGCATCAAACTGTGATGTATGCCAACACTAGTGTTATTCTTGTTGTGAATGAACAAAGCTGCATTATTGTCAATTCTTGCTGGCTGACATTAGGAATCATTACCTTCTTTGTTCAACACGCACTAGAATGTAACATCCGGCACATTCAGGTTGAATTGCCAAAAACATGACCAAACTATCCACCATCAAGCATGGTGCATTTATGCCACCAATGGTCCAAGCATAATTGCTGGTAATGCTGATGTCAATGGGCAAAGTAGCATTGTTGTCAAACGTAGGTGGTGACGTTTAGGAAGTATCACAATTTGTGCTCAACTTGAAGAACAATGTAACAGTGGGAAAATTCATGAACAACTGACTAAAACATGACCGAGTTATCCACTGTCTTACATGGTGCATTGCATGGGTTCCTTGGATCACGAGGGTTTGAAACCCTCGTGACTTAGGGGTTCAAGTCATCGACATCCATTGTCCAGCAGTGTTTGGTGGACGCGGAGTTGGCGTGCAAACATCAAGTATCCAGCACATCGTCTTAGGTTCGCATGGGTCGTGCACCCAAGTGGGTGGGTCCTTGGTTGCAACAAACAAGTCCGAGCGAGCCTTGATCACAGCCCATGCCTCCTTTTCTCGCGGGGGGAGTGAGCTCTATCGTGCTTGTCCTCACAAGTTTGCCTCCCGAAGCCCCAACTACATCCCATCGGAAGATCCTCCATATAGTAGTCCATGTGAAGGCGTCTTTGTTTGTACGTGCACACGAAACCTCGTTGGGGTCAGCCTCGTCATGTATAGTGAGCGGTCGACCCATGTTTTGTACGATGCACATACCTGCCAATGGCGATGGATAGAGTCCTCTGCCAACTTTGTATTTGTATCTGCACCCTAAACCTTACATCCGCATGGACAAGTTGGCTCGGATGAGATCCAAGGCACCCATTGTTGTGATGTTGTCAGACATACACAGTTGTACACTTGGTTGTGACCACTCAGCCGTGTCCATGCTCGTGCAGATCCCTGAGGCAGACCCAGCTGGAGACAGAGCCCCCTGAGGTGGTGCTCCACCAGCTGGAGGCAGCCTGGTAGCCCACCTGGTGTACCGGAGGGTTGCCACGACCTACAGACTGCGTTTGGAGACATTCAGGATTTTCTCGGCGGACAGACCTGCCAGGCTGATTTGAATGTTTGTTTTCTTACACTGTCCGGCTGCTGCCGGACATAGGCGTGTGACCAGTCGTTGTGTTTGTCTCTTCGTCTTGCATCCGTAGGATCAGGCGGTGCCCCGTTTGGACGCCTGTGCGCAGAGTTATGGCAAAAACAGTGGTTTTGGGCCGGTTCAGGACAGACAGGTGCCGCCGCGTGCGCCACCCGCTGTGAGCCGCGGCGGCTATTTATGCTGTGGACCTGTCATTTGTCAACTCTCTCTGCACATTCACTGCAATGCAGCTTCTGAGACTTGTCTTGTCTCTCCTAGTCTGATCCTTGCTGTTCTCGCACCCGCTTGCATGCTAGTGCGTTAAGCTGACTGGTCTCTACCGCCACGTCAGCAGCAGCATTGCTAGGAAGCTGTGGTGAATCTTCTCACCCATACATCTTGGCAGTTTAATGGTCTTGGACTGGGCAATGGCCTGTCCAACATACGTGCCATAGCTTCTAGTGTCATTGGCCATGTGGCCTCTGGCGGATAACGGCCACGAACAACCGGGACGACCCCACATGGCAGATTGTCGCTGTTTCAACAAAGACGAAGTAGGCGCAAGATGGCTTTAAGTACCGTTGAGTATGCCAAAAGACACTACGAACTGTTACATTAAACCAGTTCGCAGCGTGACTCCAACGTAAGCGTAAACCGAGAGTTACCGTGTGCATCGCTCATGGCTGACGGTGGTTAAGAGACATATTCGGTGTAATGTGATAGGCCCTAAAACCGTGCATTCGAGAATCCCACGGTATGGCATCAATGGCGTTAGTTGGTCTAGTCAGCAAATGCTTCGTACAAATTGCATGGAGAATGGATTATGTTGTCGACACCGATGAGTGGTCCTCCGGTGCACGCTGAAGGCTTGACACCATGGCATGCCACGGAGCTGGCGTGAACCTCCACTTTACATATGAAGATTCTTCTCCCACTAGGGTCACGTTCTGTTGTTGTCGCGATCTGTGGACCTGCCTCTGGCCAGCATGAGAAGTGGGTATTGGATTTATCCCGTAAAACCTGGGTAGAAGTTGCTTCATTTTAAACTTTGGACGTAGAGCGCACCAATGAAAATTTTTGGGGAGAATGGAAGGATCCTGCCGAAACATGGGCATATAAGTCTCCTTCTCCCACGACTGGCTGATATGTAAATAAAGATTTCATCCGTGAGTAACCTGCCAAGAAATTTTTCTAATGGTGGGTAAAAAGTAGGATAAATTGAATTAGGGGCCTGGGTTTCTGGTCCGACCCAACGCGATGGCCCT
>SZWC01004313.1:23018-33866 GCA_023375785.1 Penium margaritaceum
CCCCCACTAGGGTCACGTTCTGTTGTTGTCGCGATCTGTGGACCTGCCTCTGGCCAGCATGAGAAGTGGGTATTGGATTTATCCCGTAAAACCTGGGTAGAAGTTGCTTCATTTTAAACTTTGGACGTAGAGCGCACCAATGAAAATTTTTGGGGAGAATGGAAGGATCCTGCCGAAACATGGGCATATAAGTCTCCTTCTCCCACGACTGGCTGATATGTAAATAAAGATTTCATCCGTGAGTAACCTGCCAAGAAATTTTTCTAATGGTGGGTAAAAAGTAGGATAAATTGAATTAGGGGCCTGGGTTTCTGGTCCGACCCAACGCGATGGCCCTATTTTTTGAGGCATTAGCGCCGAGGCCCGTCTTTGGGCGGCGGTCAACGGGAGGACCCATTCGCAACCGGTGCGACTCGAGAGAACCGGTTGGGAGGCCAGTCCGAGACTGTCCGTCTGCTCTATCGGAACGCTGTCAATCAAACACTGTCATGTCATCTTGAATGTCACAAAAAATGTCAACATGACCGACAAACTAATATATTCAGCGAGTTTAGCATTCGAACTCTCTTTTGCAAGACATAGATGCCCGAACAGTAGAAATCTGGGCCTTGAGGTAATGAAACCCTGCAAGCAAACGTAACGAGACACTGAAGGCAAGGGCGCCGTTTCAGTTGAGCCACAAATCCATCCCTCCGAGTGCAAAGATTCATCGTAGACAAAGTGATTACTGGAAAAGCATTCGTGCGAGTAATAGGTCATAGTTTGTACTTCGGTAGCGAGTACCAGGTGATCTTTTGAAACAAAACAACTATGTTTAACAATCTGATAAAGTGACAACGCTTCCGATACGACGGCTGTGAGATAGAATGTATGGTAGCCGCGTGCTGTCGATCCCACGGTGGTTGTATTGGGACTTGTTTGTTCCTTCTTGTTTGCCATGTTTTTCAGATATGCTACAAGAATATTAAAAAGAATGGGGTCTATGTATTGACTAGAACGGCCTTCGACGGTCAAGGGCGCGCGTCCACTATGCGACATCGCGAGATTCGCGATTCACAACTGGGGAGAGCTTACGGGCCACCTTGTTTCTGAGATCGACCGGCAGGGTCCCATGGTTGGTGAGATCGGTTGCAAGGCCGCGGAGCGCAGCAGCGCAACAGTAGCAGTGGCAGCGCAGTAGTAGCAGCGCAGCGCAGCAGCAGCAGCGCAGCAGCAACGCAGCGCTGCCGCGACTATGCGGTAGCGCAGTAGCGCAGCAGCGCAGGAGCAGGGGCAGCGCAGCAACGCAGCAGCAGCAGTGGTAGCGCAACAGCAGCAGCGCAGCGTAGCAGCGGCAGCGCAGCAGCAGCGCAGTGCTGCCGCAGCTACGCAACAATAGCGGCAGCGTAGCGGCAGTAGCGCAGCGCAGCAGCGACAGCGTTGTAGCAGCGTAGCAGCGCAGCGCAGCAGCAGAGCAGCAGCAGCGTAGTGCAACACCATCAGTAGTGGTAGCGACGACGCCCGCAGCCCACTGCTGACGTCAGCAGACCCCTGCTGACATCAGCGGTGAGCACGCTGACGTCATCACAGACTTGGTGAAATATTCGACAAAAAGTCAATTTTTGCCTGCGTTTCAATTTCTGGAGAAACGCTGATGGTTCTGTGTTCGGACGACTTTTGCACCGACTCAGCATGGAGTCAAGCTGCTCCAAGGGCAAGGAGCCGGAAGACACCGTCACGAGCGGGGTCCGGAGCCCACGCTCAAAGGCAATTGACTTCCTCTTGGTGGAGCAGTCATCGCTTCGATAGCGCTAGGATGAGCAGTCAGCGATTCTGCGGCAGATCCACGATGCCTTGGTCTCTCTCTCTGGGACACCGGGACATCAGCCCGGGAACGAGAGAGAGGCAACCCCATCGGGCCAGGAGTCTGCTGGTCCCGCTGCTGCCCCTGCGCAGAGACGGGAGTCCATTGTCGAGGAGTGGGATCATGCTCCCCCTCCCACTGGGGAGGATGCGCTTCGCACGCTGATGGAGCAGATGAGTAGCCTGCGCATTGAGACGCAGGCGCCCAGCCCGAGGGGACAGCAGCAGCAGCAGCAACAGCAGCATTCGGAGCGGCAGCAGCAGCAGCAGGGCGACCCACGTCAGGCCTCAGGTGCTGCTAGGGGAGGAGCGTTGATGCCTCTCATGCCTTTCCCACGTCCGCTCCTAGCACCACTTGAGGTCCAGCTCCCCATGGCGCGATGACCTAAGGACTTCGAGACTTCCCTGCCACACAACGACAGCAAAGCGGGGTTTGATTGTTGGGAGGTGCTGTTTCAGGTATGGGCGGACTCGGAGGGGGTCTGGCCCTACTACCACAGCCAATACCAGACGGCTGATCCGCTCCAGTCCCTTACAGTAGTGTGTGCCATGCGTGGACTACTGTACGTGGTTCCACAGGAGACAGTGGTCGACTTCCGCCCTTTCCTGGGCACGCCAGGGACTGGAGCAGGCGCAGACCCGCGCCGCGGCTGGGAGCTGGCGCTAACCCTATTTGCAGCTGAGACTCACGCGACCCGGTCTTCGCGCCTTTGCGAGTTTCACTCCCTTCATCAGGGACCCTCGGAGTCGGCAGCTGATTATAGGCGTCGGGTAATGCGCCTGTACACTCGCCTGGACACCGGAGGCGGCTCTCAGCTCTGGGCGCTGGACACCATCATGCTGGGAGTGCGCCCTGAGCTCACAGACACCTTCTCCCGCCTCGACCAGGATGTCCTCGGATCCATGTCAGACACCCTGTAGCTACTGCCTTGGGCGCAGCGGTACTTCATCCAGGTCGCGACGGCTGACGAGGCAGCCCGCGCGCATCGGCAGGGTGCCATGGTCGCAACAGTAGTGGGAGCGACGTCCTCTACACCTTCCACACCGTCGTCCGCCTTCATCCCCACCAACTCCACCACTCCCTCTCCCGCCTCCTCCCCTGTTGCTCCGATAGCCACTGTAGTAGTTGTGAAGGGGAAGATGGGGAAAAAGAAGAAGGGACTGCAGCAGCCTTCTGGTAGCACCGGACGGCCTGTCCGCTGCCACAACTGCGGCGGACCTCATCGCTACACTGAGTCCCAGCAGGAGCTGGACTGGGCGAGGATCACCCGCGGTCTTCAGGCAGCACACGAGGAGTAGATCCGCACTGGAGCAGCAGCCCTTGCCGCGGCGACCTCGGGTGCAGCACCGGTGACAGGCCCGCCGCCATCGGGGGGGAGCACCACCCTGGACCCGAGGGACCAGACCATCGCAGAGCTACATCGATTGTTGGCACTTTGCTCTCAGGGAGGCGCGAGTGTGCTGTCACAGCCGAGTGGTCCACAGACTGACTGTCCATCTGTGTTTGTTGCACGTGGTCATGCTTGTGGGGGGGCTGCGTCGCCTGGTGAGGATGAGTCTGATAGCACAGAGTGGTTGGATGAGTCGCATCGTCATGCATTGTCCCGCTGTCCTGCCACACCTGTTGAGCGTCCAGTAGAGGCAGCGTGCTCCGTTGCTCGTTGCACCGTGACCACCACAGGTCGTGAGGCGAGTGGCCACTGGATCATTGACTCAGGGGCCACTCACCACATGACCTGCGACCGTACCGCCTTTGTCGTGCTTGGTCCTGTTGGGTCTGTTCGGTCAGTGCGGACAGGTTCTGGGCAGTCACTACCTGTTCAGGGGACAGGGGTCGTACGATTTGATGGTCCGTCTGGTCTCGTGTACCTCTCTAATGTGCTTTTCGTGCCTGATCTCGAGCGCAACCTGCTCTCTGTCCGTGCCTGCACGAGGATGGGTCTCTCTGTTTATCACTCCTCTGATGATGCCACGATCACAGCACTCGACACTTCCACGGTTGTGTTACGTGCCACTGTTGTGGATGACCTGTATCGCATAGCGCGCTGCTCTGTCCCTGCCTCTTCCCTTTGCTCGCCTGCTCGCGTCTTTGTCACGGGGGTGTTATCTCCTGACCACCAGCGCCTATTACGCTGGCGCCTGTGTCATGTGGGCACGGACACTGTGTCCAAGCTCATCCGTACACAACCCGCCCTCGGTCTTGACGCGGCTTCCTTCAAGAAGCCGCCTAAGACCGACTGTCTATTCTGCGCTCAGGGTAAAATGCATCGCTGCACTTACCCTGCCTCCGTCACTCGCGCGTAGCGTCCTCTAGATCTTGTCCAGTCGGACCTCCTCGGACCTCTCCCTGTCGAGTCTGTCGCTGACCGTGGTCGATATGTCCTTACCCTCACGGATGACTTCACCCGCATGCGGTGGGTCTACTGCCTCCGCCACAAGAGCGATGCCGCTCTTGCCGTGCGCTTGTGGCTCATGATGGTTGAACGTCAGTCTTGTCACTCCCTTCACACCTTCCGCTCTGACCGCGGCGGTGAGTATCTCGGTGAGCTGACCACTCACTTCGCCGAGCTTGGTANCGCGTAGCGTCCTCTAGATCTTGTCCAGTCGGACCTCCTCGGACCTCTCCCTGTCGAGTCTGTCGCTGACCGTGGTCGATATGTCCTTACCCTCACGGATGACTTCACCCGCATGCGGTGGGTCTACTGCCTCCGCCACAAGAGCGATGCCGCTCTTGCCGTGCGCTTGTGGCTCATGATGGTTGAACGTCAGTCTTGTCACTCCCTTCACACCTTCCGCTCTGACCGCGGCGGTGAGTATCTCGGTGAGCTGACCACTCACTTCGCCGAGCTTGGTATCTGTCACCAGCTCTCGGCGCCAGCTACGCCACTGCAAAACGGTGTGTCTGAGCGATAGAACCGCACCATTGAGGATGCGGTTCGCGCTATGCGCACTAAGTGTGGTCTCCCGGAGTCCTTCGCCTTCGAGGGCTTCGCCTACATGACGTGGGTCTGGAACTGCCTCCCGCATGGTCCCTTGCCGGACCACGTCACGCCGTATGAGCTGTGGTTCGGTCACCGTGCGGATCTTAGGCTTGCTCGCGTCTGGGGCTCCTTGGCTCGCGTCTGGTACACCGAGGACCAACAGGGGTCCAAGGTCTCTCCGCGCGGCCGGATGTGTGCCTTCCTCGGTGTCTCCCCACGCTCCAAAGCATGGAATTTCTGGGATGCAGGATGACACCGCATCATTGAGTCGCGCGACGCGCTGTTCTTTGAGGCACTGTCATACCGCGACCTATCTGCCATTCTTACCCAGGCAGCGTCTCACGTTCCCACCTATGAGGCCTCCCGTCGGCTGGGGGAGTCTGCCCCACAGGGTGAGTCCGTCCGGGGTGCCTCCGGGATGGGACCGTCGCTGGTCACCATTGATTCCGGCTATCATTGCTGTCGGGCCTGTGGTCTCTACACCTGCCTCGCTTGCGCCTGCCGCGACTGCATTGCCCGCGCCTCCCACGACTGTCTCGCCCGCACCTGCTGCGACTGCCTCGTTCCTTGGCTCTCCTGCCCCTGGCTCTCCTGCCTCCGCGGTGCCTGCCTCGCCTACGGGAGCTGCACCTGCCTCGCCTGCGCCTACAACGCCTGCCTCACCCACACCCGCCACGACCGCCTCGTTCGCGCCTGCTGCGACTGTCTCGCCCGCGCCTCCAGCGCCTCCTTCGCCAGCGCCTGGCACAACTGACTCGCCCGCGCCTCCAGCGCCTGCTTTGCCAGCGCCTGCCGCGACTGACTCGCCCGTGCCTGCAGCGTCTCCAAACGCAATGCATGCCCTCCCTGTGCATGAGCCATCGGTCAGCTCAGACTCTAGTTACTCCCGTGGGCCAGGTGGACGTCTCCGCCCACTAGCCTCACGAGCACCTCTGACTGCGGTTGCCAGACGATGCACGCGCAGCGTGCACAGTGGTGACCCTGGCACGAAGGCTCTTCGCCTGAGTGTCCGGGACACCTACACGGAGGTGCACCCAGCCTGTCCCATAGGGCACCAGCTGATCGCTGACGAGCACGAGGCTGCACAGGCAGCTGCGGTTGACCTGGTTGTGGTCCGTCCGACTCGCGAGGCGTGTGTCCTGGCCACCCGGAGCTCTCCTTTGGCGGTCCCCGACCCAGACACGTTAAAGGAGGCACTTTCAGAAGACGATGCTAGGCAGTGGCGAGCCGCCTGTGAGGACGAGCTCAGGGCCATCCGGGAGCACGGAGTCTTTGAGCTGGTCGACCGTCCTGAGGGACGGAAGGTCGTGTAGGCCAAGTGGGTCTTTCGCAAGAAGGTGAAGCCTGACGGCTCAGTGGACCGCTATAAGGCCCGCTTGACTGCCAAGGGGTTCTCTCAGGTTGAGGGAGTGGTCTTCACTGACACTTTTGCCCCTGTTGGTCGCATGACCACAGCTCGCGTACTGCTTGGTGTGGTCGCCCATCATGATTGGGGACTGCACCAGATGGATACGAATAATGCGTTCCTCCATGGTACCTTGGAGGAGGAAATCTATATGGTCCAGCCACCTGGGTTTGAGGTCGAAGGCAACAAGGTCTGGCGCTTGCGCAAGGCCTTGTATGGTATGAAGCAATCACCTCGGTGCTCGAACCAAGAGATCACTCGCACCCTCACGCAGGCTGGATACGTCCAGAGCGACGCCGATCCGTCACTTTTCATCCGACGGACAACCGAGCACCTCACTGCCATTTTGGTGTACGTGGACGATCTCCTGATTGCGTCTCCTTCACTGGAGGCCGTGAAGGAGGCCAAGGCGGTCCTGAAGGCCGCCTACCGGATGAAGGACCTCGATCCAGCGGCTGTTTTCCTCGGGATGGAGATTGTGCGTGACCGTCGTCGACGGACACTCCTCCTCCATCAGGCACGATACACACAGGTGGTGGGGGAGCGGTTTGCTGACCTCCTTGCCGCTGTCCCCACCGCCTCGTCACCCATCACTCCCGACGGGCAGGACGCTCTAAAGGTGACAGACCCAGCCGATCTGGGCGAGGCTGTGGATGTGACCTTGTACTTGCGCATCATTGGCTCACTGATGTACTTGGCCACGACCACGCGTCCTGACATTGCGTTCGCTGTCAACCTACTCGCACAGTTCAGTCAGTCTCCTCGGGCTCGCGCTCTGTACGCAGCTTTGCGAGTCGTCCGGTACGTGGTCTCCACACCGTATCACGGTCTCTGCTTTTGGAGACAGTGCTCGGTTGTGGTAGATGGCTACACCGACAGCGACTGGGCGTGGAGTCCTGATGGACGCAGTCGCACGGGTTACGTGTTCCTACTTGGTAGCACCGCTGTGTCTTGGCGCAGCGGCAAGCAGGGGTGCATTGCTCGCAGCTCCTTAGAGGCTGAGNTCCTCGGGCTCGCGCTCTGTACGCAGCTTTGCGAGTCGTCCGGTACGTGGTCTCCACACCGTATCACGGTCTCTGCTTTTGGAGACAGTGCTCGGTTGTGGTAGATGGCTACACCGACAGCGACTGGGCGTGGAGTCCTGATGGACGCAGTCGCACGGGTTACGTGTTCCTACTTGGTAGCACCGCTGTGTCTTGGCGCAGCGGCAAGCAGGGGTGCATTGCTCGCAGCTCCTTAGAGGCTGAGTATGTTGCTCTGGACGCTGGCGCCGCTGAGGTAGTGTGGCTGCAGCGGCTGTTTCAGTGTTTGGGCCAGTCGGTGCCTACCATCATCCTCCGCTGCGACAACCAGAGTGCCCTCGCGATCGCTGAGAACTTTGGTGTGTTCCACGCACGCACGAAGCACATCGCTGTCGAGTATCACTTCGTGCGCAATCTGGTGGAGCGGCAGTTGATCTCCATCGTCTAGGTGGGCACTGACTTGCAACGCGCTGACTTTCTGACTAAGGCACTGGCTCGTGGAAAGTTTCTCGGGGCTGTTCGGTCCGTTGTTTTGTGACCCCTGTCTGAGAGTGGGTGACTGTTAAGGTCTCCGTTGAGCACTCTGTGTTGCACCGGCACGCGTTCTACATGTGTATGGACATGCGTACCATCGGGTCATGGGGGAGTGTTGTGATGTTGTCAGACATACACAGTTGTATAGTTGGTTGTGACCACTCGGCCGTGTCCATGCTCGTGCAGATCCCTGAGGCGGACCCAGCTGGAGACGGAGCCCCCTGAGGTGGTGCTCCACCCGCTGGAGGCAGCCTGGTAGCCTACCTGGTGTACCGGAGGGTTGCCACGACCTACGGACTGCGTTTGGAGACATTCAGGATTTTCTCGGTGGACAGTCCTGCCAGGCTGATTTAAATGTTTGTTTTCTTACACTATCCGGCTGCTGCCGGACATAGGCGTGTGACCATTCGTTGTGTTTGTCTCTTCGTCTTGCATCCGTAGGATCAGACGGAACCCCGTTTGGACGCCTGTGCGCAGAGTTATGGCAAAAACAGTGGTTTTGGGCCGGTTCAGGACAGACAGGTGCCGCCGCGTGCGCCACCCGCTGTGAGCCGCGGCGGTTATTTATGCTGTGGACCTGTCATTTGTCAACTCTCTCTGCACATTCACTGCAATGCAGCTTCTGAGACTTGTCTTGTCTCTCCTAGTCTGATCCTTGCTGTTCTCGCACCCGCTTGCATGCTAGTGCGTTAAGCTGACTGGTCTCTACCGCCACGTCAGCAGTAGCATTGCTAGGAAGCTGTGGTGAATCTTCTCACCCACACATCTTGGCAGTTGAATGGTCTCGGACTGGGCAATGGCCTGTCCAACATATGTGCCATCGCTTCTAGTGTCATTGGCCATGTGGCCTCTGGCGGATAACGGCCACGAACAACTGGGTCGACCCCACATGGCAGGTTGTCGCTGCTTCTACAAAGACGAAGTAGGCGCAGAATGGCTTTAAGTACCGTTGAGTATGCCAGAAGACACTACGAACTGTTACATTAAACCAGTTCGCAGCGTGACTCCAACGTAAGCGTAAACCGAGAGTTACCGTGTGCATCGCTCATGGCTGACGGTGGTTAAGAGACATATTCGGTGTAATGTGATAGGCCCTAAAACCGTGCATTCGAGAATCCCACGGTATGGCATCAATGGCGTTAGTTGGTCTAGTCAGCAAATGCTTCGTACAAATTGCATGGAGAATGGATTATGTCGTCGGCACCTATGAGTGGTACTCCGATGCACGCTGAAGGCTTGACACCATGGCATGCCACGGAGCTAGCGTGAACCTCCACTTTACGTATGAAGATTCTTCCCCCACTAGGGTCACGTTCTGTTGTTGTCGCGATCTGTGGACCTGCCTCTGGCCAGCATGAGAAGTGGGTATTGGATTTATCCCGTAAAACCTGGGTAGAAGTTGCTTCATTTTAAACTTTGGACGTAGAGCGCACCAATGAAAATTTTTGGGGAGAATGGAAGGATCCTGCCGAAACATGGGCATATAAGTCTCCTTCTCCCACGACTGGCTGATATGTAAATAAAGATTTCATCCGTGAGTAACCTGCCAAGAAATTTTTCTAATGGTGGGTAAAAAGTAGGATAAATTGACTTAGGGGCCTGGGTTTCTGGTCCGACCCAACGCGATGGCCCTGTTTTTTGAGGCATTAACGCCGAGGCCCGTCTTTGGGCGGCGGTCAACGGGAGGACCTGTTCGCAACCGGTGCGACTCGAGAGAACCGGTTGGGAGGCCGGTCCGAGACTGTCCGTCTGCTCTATCGGAACGCTGTCAATCAAACACTGTCATGTCATCTTGAATGTCACAAAAAATGTCAACATGACCGACAAACTAATATATTCAGCGAGTTTAGCATTCGAACTCTCTTTTGCAAGACATAGATGCCCGAAAAGTAGAAATCTGGGCCTTGAGGTAATGAAACCCTGCAAGCGAACGTAACGAGACACTGAAGGCAAGGGCGCCGTTTCAGCTGAGCCACAAATTCATCGCTCCGAGTGCAAAGATTCATCGTAGACAAAGTGATTACCGGAAAAACATTCGTGCGAGTAATAGGTCATAGTTTGTACTTTGGTAGCGAGTACGAGGTGATCTTTTGAAACAAAACAAGTATGTTTAACAATCTGATAAGGTGACAACGCTTCCGATTGGACGGCTCTGGGATGGAATGTACGGTAGCCGCGTGCTGTCGATCCCACGGTGGTTCTATTGGGACTTGTTTGTTCCTTCTTGTTTGCCATGTTTTTCGGATATGCTACAAGAATATTAAAAAGAATGGGGTCTATGTATTGACTAGAACGGCCTTCGACGGTCTAGGGCGCGCGTCCACTATGCGACATCGCCAGATTCGCGATTCACATCGGGGGAGAGCTGAAGGGCCACCTCGTTTCTGAGATCGACCGGCAGGGTCCCATGGTTGGTGAGATCGGCTGTCAAGGCCTCGCAGTTGAAAAAGGAGCGAAACGGGCCGCCTTGTCGAGGACATAATTGGGCCCTGAGGTCGAACTGCACTGAAAAGTCCCCTCCCCCCCCCCCCGAACCGAAATTAGCTAATTTATAGAAATCAATGATCACCGGGTCAACGGTTTTGTTGGCCCGCTACAAAACCGGTGACCCGGTGCAATCGTATTCGGAGTGCGGCACTGGCGTCTCGCGGCGGCTGCCATGAACAGCGCTGGACTTGGCAAAAGCTCGCCAACTGCTTCGCATGAAGAAGCTTGCGTCGCAAAGCCCTTCTGAGCTGTCCCTGACCCCGGCAGGTCCGGACCACCGCCTTGGACCGTGGGAAACTGGCGGTGGACGACTGCAGTCGCCGGGAGCTGCTTGCTACGTAAGTTAAGCCGGCTATGCGCGTGGAGTTTCTGTGGCCTTCGACGGCGAGCAGAGCCGGCGTGGCTATGGGTCTGTCCGGCGTTCGCAACCTGGCAATGACCACGGCGCTTACAGCAGGGCTGCTGCTGTGGTCGTCAGGACTGGCGGGCTCCTTGTCGGCAGCCGCTGGTCAGCCAGCATCAGTAGGAGCGGCAGCAGCAGCAGGAGTAGGAGTAGGAGGAGGAGGAGGAGGAGGAG
>SZWC01004313.1:66457-86177 GCA_023375785.1 Penium margaritaceum
TTTTTTTTTTTGTGTACAAACCGGTGGCCAGACACGGCTGCTGCTGCCACCCGGTGCTGCTGCTACAGTGGGTGCTGCCCGTAGCCGCTACCGCCGCAAGTGCTTTCCGCCGCTCGTTGCTGCTACGGCCGCTGTTGCTTGCAGCTGCCGCCGTTGTCTCTGCTACCTCCACCGCTCCGCTGCAACGTAGTCGCGGTGGGTCCCTCCAGGATCTGCTGCTGCTGCTATGGGTGGCTGCCGCTGCTGCCACTCACTGCTGCTTCTGCTGCTGCGTCTCTGCTGCACAGCACAACGAGCTGTGGCTCGTTCGCTCTGATACCATGAGAAATTTCCTGGAACCTTCCTAACCACTTGCCGCGACACTAGGCGTCAGCGCCAGGTCAGCATGTGACAACAGTCACAAGTTAGAGACAAAACTGCAAGGGTCTGGGTTGGGACACGAACAGAGTGTCAGGAAACTGAAACTGAATATAAATGCAGAGAGAGATAACAAATGACAAGTCCACAGTATAAATACCTGCCGCGGCGCACGACAGGTGTCGCACGCGGCAGTGCAAGGTCTGTCCTAAAACCGGCCCAAAAACACTATTTTGGCCGTAACTCTGCGCAAACAAATCAGAACGTTACGCCGTCTGAACCTAGAGATGCAGAATCTCAAGCCGGAACGCTACGACTGGTCTCACGCACAAGTCCGGCACCGATCGGTGGACAGGAAATACTAAACATGCAAATCGGGCTCAAGAGCCAGTCCACCGAGAAAACTCTAGCGTCTGCAGAAAAAACGCAAAGCACCCCGACAAGCACCCAGGGCGTCGTGGCAGCTCTCTGGCAGCTGCTGGTGGATGGAGCCACCACTCGTCGGTGCTCCGGTGCCAGCTGCGTCCGCATCAAGGATAGTGTCGTCGCGCTCTCCTGTAGCGCTGCTCTCCTTGCCGTCGCTTGTGACAGGTGGAAGCCACACACACCAACACAATCAAGTCAAATGCATGTGGTTTTGCACAGTTCTGGAACCTCCCTCTTAGTCTTTTGGGGTTCCTGTTCTTTTGCATGGGGTTCCATTGCATGGAGGTAGCTGATGTGTAGGAATGAGAACCTTGGCGCATCAGGGATCAGAAACATTGGGGGGCACATGTGGGTCAAATCGAACTTCTCAGCCTACAACATTGATGTGATCCTCTCACTCGTTGTGCCCATGCTACTGATACATAGAGTTAAGTATCTCCCCATTCGGCCTGTTGGGTAACCTGTGCGATTGGGTGGAAGTAAATTCTTCCGTGTTACCAATTAGACAACCTTCCCGTGGGTCCTTTCCATGATCAAGAGTCCCGGTCAAGTCATGTCTCATTGTCTAGCATCCGGTTTCAGCACTGCAACATGCCGACCCATAAGGGTGACACTGTGTAAGCTACAACATCGAGCTGGTGGACATCCCATCATTCAGACACACCTGGGCATGAAGACAGCGAAACAGCAGTACTGGCTACTTCATTACTGCAGAATAGGAACACAAGTACAGATGCAGACTCTGTTGGTTAGAAAAGTTTGAGAGCCTAGTATACTTTTCGGGCACGCATACGAAGTAAAATGAGATGAAGACCAATCACGCTTCCATTCGTTAAACAGTCTGGTTCATGGACAGTCACTCTAATGATTTCAAGTTTAGAGTGGTGTGGGCTCATCAGGGCAGGCTTTCACTCCCCATTCTCCGCCAAACAAGAGACACTGATAGATCAAGTCAGCTGTGGGCCACTAACCCCAGACTCCTCTGGGCAAATTCCGCCACTCCTCGACAGTTGTGCTTCTCTTCTGCAGCCAGGAAGAGAGACACAAAGCTAGAAATGAGCCAGCATGTGATGTCCAAACCACTCCAATGAATGTGCACATGAGGCAACCATGACATCTGTGGGTGTTAAGGGGGAGGTTGGAGGCAACTTCACTGACCCTCTACCCCGCCCACCAACCTGAAGTACCAACGCACCACAGTGCAAAAACACCTAGGAAAACACAATGTAATCGTGTGCACCCGCGAATGACCCAAGGCTGGTCCGACAAGAGCAAAGGCGATGCCGAGAGGCACCACCCTCCCTCTCGCCCTCCGCCACAGGCAAAGTTGCGGCCGCAGATCGCTGTCGGGCACCGCATTCATCCCCCAGCCATGATGGCTTTGCCCTTGCACCGCCAACACACCACAGCCGCAACCGCCGCCTTAACAGCAGTGGGGGAAGTAGTGCGCAGCAGTCCTAAGGCGCACTGGGGGCCAAACTTTAGGGCCCTCTTCCGATTGATTCCTTACCAGAAAACAGCGAGGGGGGGAAGGGGGCGGGGGGGGGGGATACAAGGGTCGAACCATACCTCCTTCCCTCCTTCGTCCCCTCTGGTGACGGGGCGAAAGCACGGAGAGCCACCGCCCTCCCATCCCCGACCTCAGCCGGCCACAGGACAGCGGCGCAAGCCTGCTCCCACGAAGCCAAAACCTCGGCTGTGGAGCTTCTGCGTCGGCTCATATCAGCGCATCCACCCACACCACCACTCGATCGTGTTTCGATGCAGCTGCAGTCGAATCCGGCAGCAGCTCCGGTTAGCTGTGATGGCAACTCCCACGATGCAAGAGATGGCGGGGCACGCGGCATGAAATTGTGGACGCTCAGCATGATGGGCGTGTGGGCCGTGTGAGTCCTTGAGCCGCGCAGGCGATGGCCCCCGCAGCCGCAGATAAATGGGCTGGGTGCCCATCACTGCGTATCTCGGGCTTAACTTCTCATAGGCGCCAAGCGTGACGACTAGAATCATCTTCATCCTCCTCCGTCTGCAACGCACACACAAGTACGCACACGTAGGAGCGATAGGACGTTGAGGATCAGCAGGCGCGCGGGGATAATAGCGACAAGAGGGTAGGAGGCGCTTGGGTGTGGGGAGAGGCAGAGGTGCACATCATTGCAGCAGAAGCACCGCGTACTCCATCGAGGTGAGCCAGAGACACTCAAAACCTGGTGGCTGAAACGAACCCTATGCGCTCTTAACACCACGGCTCCAGCTGTGACTGTCCGATGAAAACCGGAAAAGTTTAAGGGCAATAGTGAACGTGTTAGTGAAGGAAGAAGATGATAATGATGATGATGATGATGATGATGATGATGATGATGATGATGATGATGATGACGACGACGACGATGATGATGAGGAGGAGGAGTAAGGACGACGACGACGACGACGACGACGACGACGACTACGACTCCGAGGAGAGGAGGACGACTCGCGTGACGGCGGGACCACAGCGGCGTCATGAACGTCTTCCGCAATGCACAGGTCTTAAACCCCGAGCCTAAGTGGGTTGTGCGTCGGCGTCTGGCGAGGGCAAGAGAAGGTGAGCGGTTTTGGGAGAGAGCAGAGGGGGCACACCAACTTTCGCATCCTCCTCCCCAGTCAGCCCCAAAACTCCCTCGCAGGCCCACGCAAAGGTGCCGACGACCGCACAACCGCGCTTCATAGCCGAGCAGGTCGTCCGGTTGGGCGGCGCGGCAGCGCTGTCGCTGTGGGGCGCCGTATTCATCCCCCAGGCACGACGGACAAGCACTGGGAGCCAAACTTTTTGGGCCCGGTGGAGAGGGCGGCGGGGAGGGGGGAGAGGAGGATGGGCGGGCATGATGGGGCGCGGGGGGGGGGGGGGGGGGGGGGGGGGGGGGGGAGGGGGACAGCAGAGGAGAGAGTTGAGTGTCGAAAGTGCTTCCAGGGCGGAGGAAATAAGAGAAAGTGAGGGGGGTAGAAGCGAGCATCACCAGGCATTGCTGCTGACGTCGAGCGGGCGCCGCTGACTGTCCCCTCTGCCTCATCGTCGAAGGGAATTTCGACAGAGTGGGATCGAGCTGCCCTGAAGTTCGTGAAGTGCGCACAGCCGGGGATGGAAGTCAACTGCCGTGTCCGTAACACTCTTCGTATGCGTCGCCCTGCATTGGTAGTGTTACGTCACGCATGGCCGTGTGCGTTGTGTCGCCGGATGGACAACGGAAAAGACTCCGACGGTCGAAAGCGATCGGAGGCGTACCACGGACGACGCCATGTCCACGGGCAACGGCGTGCGAGGGACGGAGGAGAGGGTGACGAGTGAGAGAAACGGGTGCGAGCAATGAGAAGTCGATGGGGGACGAAAGACTCCAATTGAATTGGAACGGCCGAGGGCGTGGCCGAGAGGAGGGGGCGACCCAGTGACTGGCACGGCAACTTGCGGATCGAACTGAAGGAATTTTTTGTTTTTTGGCCACTTGGTCGACCCCTCACGACATACGAAGACGGTGGACAAAGTGTGAAGGGTGTGGGGGTATGGACATGAGGGTGACGAAAGTGGTGCGCCACGCACGAGGGAAAAACTACGCGGGCAAATAGCGCGACTCCCCGATTCATCGAAGCGCAAACCAAGAACAATCGTCATCGTCATGGTGCTGAACACCTCTGAAAGTCTGCTTTTCTTAAAAACTGGTTTTGACAAACTTCACCACGCATGAAGCAAAAGCATTCCAAGCAAATTCAAGTCAGATCTCTATGCCCAATTCAGATTACACTTTAAATTAACCAGATAAATAACATAATACATATAATATAACGGTTTCCCATACCCTCTCATGATTTCAAATTGTGTACAAGTCCTTTTTTAATCATTATCTATAGATATATCATTCAACTAAAAAAAACAATTTAATCTGAACATCAATATTCACTCGATAAATTGGGCCTGTTTTCAATTCAAAAAAAGAAACTTTGGCACGTGCAATGTTTCCTCTAAGACATCACGAGGTCGGCACCAAGTGGCTCGAGCGTTCCCTCACTGTTACACCAGTCCCTAAAATCCAAGATTAGGCATTTTTTTCAATAAATTCATTTCAAAACGCGTCATTACCTCCAGAATTTTACGCCGTTCGGCCGAGGGCATTGTGGTCATTTGCCCCAACTTGTGATGTTCCGTTCCATAAGTATCTGACGCTATGGACCACTTTCGAGAATGGTAAAATAAATTTTTTTCCAAAATTTTAACTATTTCAATCTTGGTCGGTCCACTTCTAGACGGCGCCAAACATTTATAAAACTCCCCCCCCCCCCCCCCCCCCCACTTCTTGTCCGAGCTTCTAAAAGTAGCCACTCGAAGCGCGCCCTCGCGCGCTTCGCTTTGCGCTAGCGCCGAAAACTCAACGTATGCCTCGTTCTGGTCATTGTGTATATACTACAGTAAGTCTAGGGCATGTAGACCCATATTGTATGAGACGTGACCTCTGGTGGTGAGTAGGAGAATCACAACGCCAAGATTTCGCATCAGGAACGCATGAATTAAGAAGGGCGTAAATGCGCCAGTACCCATCATTTCAGACGATAGATCCGCGGTTTCCATAATCGAAAACGAACCAACGGCGGTGTCCAGTGTCAAACCAATATGTGAGCGGTATCCATAGTTGGAAACGTAATGACAGCGGTGCCTAGGGTTTCAAGGTTAGGAGCGGAAAACGAATAGCACGACAACTGTATCCACTATTTGCTAGAAGTATTCATATTTTATGGTCTTGCATGTCCTAAACAAACCTCGGCAATCTTGACAGCTTGTGCTTCGTTTTGTCGTTTACCGTTCTGCGGCGTGGAGTTCGTTGAAGCTAGAGCCATGCATGTAGACCGATTATTTCGCGTTGTACCTGATGTTTGCACATCGCACGGAAGAGGACAGTGCTATGGCCAATGAATGCTCGCCAAATGGACGCTGCCAACGGCAATGAGATATTGTCCACAGTGGAATTTACCAACCCCGAGAGTACCATCAACGGATGCCGGCGGCATGTGTCGTCGTCCACTCAGGGACACCCGAACAGGTTCAATTAGTGAATTGTTGTTTTGTACCGGTTTGCACTATGAACAGGTTCTAACGCGTGGATTTAAGGTGCTTCTCCGTCAGTACATTGCGATAAGTTTACACCTACTGTCGAACTTTGACTTCGCTGGATCAACATGGACAACGATGGATGGGGTACTCCCGTAATGAATCCTGTTACGACTCATCGGGCATGAGTCGCATTGAAGGAGCACTGGGACCGGTATGTAGCACAGAACCGAGAGGTGGGATATGTAGAACCATCATGGGCCCTACCCCGTGTAACTCCGGAACACATGGCTTGGAACTTGGGAGGGCCCATGCCGAGTAGTAGGCCGCCCAACTGTCCCGATCAATGGGAGCTGTGGACATGGACCGAGTCATCGAGTCCGTAGTGGGCATTCGAGTATTGTCTCATTGACAAGTATGGGCATTCGATTATTATTTCATTGACAATTATGGGCATTTGATGATTATTTCAGTTACAACTATTTGGGTACTGGCGCATTTATGCCCTTCAGTACCCATCATTTCGTGATACTCGAATGTCCATACTTGTAATACTCAAATAATACTCAAATACAATAATGTCCAATAATACTCAAATAATACTGTAAGTGTAATCAACGCCCTCGATCTGAGAGTACTCCTTGACGACCAAATGAGCCTTGTGGCATTCCAGCGAGCCATCCGTCTTCACCTTCTTTCGAAAGACCCACTTGACCTGAATCGCCTTCCTCCCAGGTGGAAGGTCGACTAGCTCGTAAACTCCGTGCTCTGGGATGGCACGGAGCTCATCCTCGCAGGCGGCACGCCAGGCGTCGGCATCCTCTGACAAGAGGGCGTCCCCCGGTGTGCCTGGATCAGGCGTGAACGAGGGAGAGCTGTGAGTGGCGAGTGCACACGCCTCAGAACTGGACCTGACGACCACAAGGTCAGCTGTTGCATCACAAGCGGTGCGAAACTCGCAAGTGAGGAGATCGTGCCCTACAGGACACGCTGGATGTGCCTCTGTGTGATCTGTATGGACACTTAGACCGAGGGCCTTTGTGTCGGGATCGCCACTCGCAATGCTGCGAGTGGAGCGCCTGGTTACGGGACCTGACACTCGCTGGGCTCCGGAGCCCAGTGGTCGAAGATAACCACCGGGCTCACGCGAGTAGCCTGGGCAAGAAGGGCTGACCGCAGTCTCAGAGACAGGCACGACCACATTCGGTGAGGACTGAGGCGCAGGGGCAGGTGATGTAGTGGGAGGAGAGGCTGGTGAACGGATGGGAGACGCAGGATTAGGAGTGGCAGCAGGACCGCCCATAGAGACAGGAGTACCGATGGATAGAGGGACAACATCATGGGTGTCTGTCGGTCACGAGGGTGTAGGAGAGGAGACAGGTTGGACGGGAGAGGTCTCTCGGCCGACAGCGATGATTGCCGGGTCATCAAGAGCCGGTGACCGAGTAGTGGAGGGGGCTCGAATAGACACATCAACCGGACGAGAGGTGCTCGTAGGCTCAGACTCCCCCATCCGTCGAGAAACCTCGCACGTAGGAATGTGTGTGACAGACATCCACACAATCGAGGTCAGATCGCGGTAGGTGAGAGACTCAAAGAAGAGCGCGTCGTGGGACCCAACAATGCGACGACAGGCGGAGTCCCAAAAACGCCAGGCATTCGACCACGGAGAGATACCAACGAAGGCACACAAGCGACCCCAGGGAGAGACCTTGGACCCCTGCTGATCCTCCGTGTACCACACAAAAGCCACTGAGCCCCAGACATGAGCAAGACGCAGATCGGCACGGTGGCCGAACCATAGCTCATACGGTGTAACGTGGTCTAGAAGAGGACCGTGTGGGAGGCGGTTCCAAACCCACGATATGTAGGCCAATCCTTCGAAGGCAAAGGATTCCGGGAGACCGCACTCATAACGCATTGCACGAACCGCATCCTCCATGGTGCAGTTCGAGCGCTCAGAGGCACCGTTTTGCGGAGGAGTGGCAGGAGTAGAGACCTGGTGAAAAATCCCGCGCTTGGCAAAGATACTGGCCATTTTGCCAAGAAACTCGCCGCCGCGATCTGAGCGGAAGGTATGTTGCGAGTGGCGAGACTGACGCTCAGCCATCACTAGCCAGAGACGAACCGCGAGAGCGGCATCACTCTTCAGGTGCAGGTTGTAGACCCATCACATCCGGGTGAAGTCATCGGTTAGGGTCAGGACATATCGGCCCCAATCGAATAGGGACTCGAGAGGGAGAGGACCGAGAAGGTCCAAATGGACCAGCGTCAGGGGGCGAAGGGCTCAAGAACGGGAGTTAGGGTAGGTGTAGCGATGCATCTTACCCTGAGTGTAGAACAGACAATCGGTCTTGGGCGGCTTCTCGAAAGAGGCCGCGTGAAGACCGAGGGCGGGCTGTGTCATAATGAGCTTCGACATAGTGTTGGAGCCCACATGACATAGACGTTGATGCAGCAGGCGCTGGTGCTCAGTAGACAGGACACCAGTGAAGAACACACAAGCAGGAGGGGAAGGAGAGCAAGGAGAAGAAGAGATCTGAGGAACACGATACAGATCATCCACAATAGAGGTACAAAGCATAACCGTGCGAGCATCAAGAGCGATCACTATCGCATTGTCGATAGTGTACTCCACAAAGAGTCCCATCAAAGTGTAGGCACGCATAGAGAGCAAGATGATCTCAAGGTCAGGCACAAAAAGCACGTCTGAGAGATACAAGGGGCCAGACGGACCATCAAAGCACACAACCCCAACACCCTGGACTGGCAAGGACTGACCAGAGCCTGTGCAAACGAAACGAACAGACACAACAGGACTGAGGACAACAAATTCACTACGACGACATGTCATGTGGCGAGTGGCACCGGAATCGATGATCCATGTACCACCCAAATGGCGACTGGAGGACGTCACGGTGCAACGGGCAATGGAACACTCGGCTGCACACAAGTACTTGGCAACAGAGGAGGGAGAACGACAAAGGACGCACAGGTGAGACTTTGAAATCCAATTTGCACTGTCAGGTCCATCATCATCACATGCCAGTTGTGATCCCCCACACGAGTCATCACGAGAGACGAGAATGGACGAACAAACAGTCTCTGAACTATCCGGCTGTGACGACACACTCGCACCTCCCTGAGAGCGAAGCGCCAAGAGCTGACGGAGCTCGGCTATGGTGCGGTCACGGGGGGCCAGGCTCTCCGCTGCTCACCGGTGGGGAAGCGGAAACTGCTACGATCGTGGTCGCCGTGCGACCATAGGCTGTGTTGCTCGACGCAGACCGTTGTGCGTGTACAACCTGAAGACCGCGAGTGATCCGTGCCCAGTCAAGCGGCTGCTGGCACTCGGTGTAGTGGTGAGCGCCTCCATAGTTGTAGCAGTGAACAGTGCGTCCAGCGCTACCGCCTTATGACTACTGCTACAATGACTGCTACTGGCCCACGCCACGCTCCTTTCTACTCTT
Organism: Penium margaritaceum; assembly: GCA_023375785.1. NCBI lineage: Eukaryota > Viridiplantae > Streptophyta > Zygnematophyceae > Desmidiales > Peniaceae > Penium > Penium margaritaceum. The sequence continues at coordinate 75,782 of SZWC01004313.1, forward strand.
CTTCTCTTGTGCTACTGCTGACACACCCTGCGTCTGAGTCAGGGTAGCTGGGGTGGAAGGGGAAGAGGAGGGCATGCCAGAGGATGGAGAAGTGAACTGCGAGAGAGGCGTCGGTGGTGACGCGATGACCGGTGCAGCAAGTGAACTCTCGTGGTGGACGACGACTGCCTCACGAGCGGATGTCACCTGGAAGAAAAGCTGATGCACCCAAGGCTGAAGGGAGGTGGAGAAAGGCTCGAGCGTGGCATCACTGTACCTTGTGAAGATGGCGGCATGCTCAAGACAAACTTTGATCATGAGTGTGCGAAGCGCCCACAGCTGTGTCCCTCCTACGGTCCCAAGGCGCGTGTAGATGCGCATGGCGCGCCGCCAGTAAGCGACTACGGGCCCGGCAGGTCCCTGACAAATGGAGTGGAAGGCGCAGATGTGAGCCGCGCGGGTGGCGTGCGTCCATGCAGCAAGATAGGACAATGCCAGCTCCCAGCCCCGACGTGGGTCAGCACCCACGCTTGTGCCGGCCTCTCCAAGGAAGGGGCAAAAGTCCACGACAGTCTCACAAGACATGGCCTAAAGAAGTCCGTGCATCGCCCGAGCCACCGTCAGCACCTGAGCACGGTCCATAAACTGGTACTGACTGTGGTAGTAGGGTCAAACTCCCTCTGAAGTGGCCCAGACCTGGAAAAGGGTCTCCTAGCAGTCAAAGCCGTCCTCGCTGACATATCGTGGGGGCGGTGTCTCAAAGTCCTTAGGTTGCCGCTCCGTAGGGAGAGCAACCATAGGATGGGAAAGACAAGGGATGGGGAAGACATCGGGACGATGAAAGTCGTCGAGGTATGTCTCAGGCAAAGATCGGATCTCCGAGAACGGGGAACCGGAACGCGTTTGCAACTGGCGAAGACGCTCCTAAAGAATTCGAATCTCCCTCTCGGGAGTGTCATCGTCCATGCCTGGCATATCAGGGTCCTCCTCCAAAGGATCAAGAAGTGGCGGGTCCTGTCCTGCCGCTCTCCTCGGTGTAGATGCTGACTGCTGTGCACAAGGTGTGACACCGCCGACTCCCTCGGTGGTGTTGCTGCTCCTGCTGCTACTTTATGAGGAGCTAGTAAATGCCGCAGCTCACCCGACGTGGTGGTGGGGACTGAGTGATGATGTTGTTGTTGAAAAACGGTTACAACAAGTCCCAGGATACGGCGGCGACGGTGACTGTCACTACTGCTGCCGGTGCTGCGTCTCTACGGTGCAGCTCAGCGAGAGGAGTCTTGCTGCTCTGATACCATGAAAAAATGAGTGGGAGCTTCCTAGGGATATTGCCGCTGACTAGGCATCAGTGTCTGGTCAGACAGTGACGACAGTCACAAGTCGTGCACACAAGGTCAGTGGTCTGGCTAGGGGACACAAGGCCTTTGCCGCAAATGTCAGAATGCTTGAAATAGCATTTGCAGAGAGAGACGACAAATGATAGGTCCATGGCATAAGTACCTGCCGCGGCGCACGGCGGGTGTCGCACGCGGCAGTGCAAGGTCTGTCCTAAAACTGGCCCAAAACCACTGTTTTGTCCGTAACTCAGTGTAGAGTCACAAGTCAGAACGCTACGCCGTCTAAACCTAAACGTGCAAAATCTCAAGCCGGACGCTACGACTGGTCACATGTATCCATCCGGCAACAAACAGTGGACACACAATACAAAGACATGCATTTTGGGCCCACGGCCAGTCCACCGAGAAAATCCTACAAGCTGTAGAAAAACTACAGAAGGTCCGAGATAGCATCCAGGACTCTGGGGTGACCATCGATCAGCTCCGAGCAGGTAGTCCACCACCAGACGACACCACGCTGCCACCTGGGTCCGCATCAGGGATCTACACAAGCATGAACACGGCCGAGTGGTCACAGTAAACTGTACAGGTCGACAGGAATGTCACAAATCACAACACAAGTATGGACATGCGAGTATTAATTCAGCGACAAATAAGGGCATTCGTGTATGAATTCAAGGCCAACTATGTATTTCTTTAATCTGTAAAGGTACACGCTTCTTTTTCTTTCAATATATGGCAATAAGAGTGAGTTGGAAGTGTTGTATTCACATAGCCTTCATCTTCCTGGGTACATTTGGTACATGTTGCATGGGTACTGGAAGTCATTAAATCAATGGAAATTGTTCTAGTGTTGATAAAAAACTACATATCTTCAGACAAAGAAGAAGAAGCACTACTACCCAAGCCACTCTGGATCCAACCACTTTGGATCCAGGACACTGCACAACCAGAGCCATTGACACACGCCACAAGAACATCCCTACCATCCCTAACAGGATACTGCATCAAAGAAAATGTCCTCATCGGCATCATGCGAGTCGGTTTCTTCGTCTTCTTCATCTTCTTTGTCTTCTTCATCTTCTTCTTCTTAGAAAACGTCTTCCCTCTGCCTATCCCCTGATTCCGCTTCACTTGTATAGGCATCTATTGGAGATCCATCATTGTATGTAGGCATATGCCTACACTGTACAATGGCACATGCCTACACATCGCGTAGTTGTTGGCTGCCACAAGTAGGAATACAGTGTCTGACACACCAACGTTACACCAACTCCCGAGAGGAACCCCGGAGTCCAGTCAAGTAGATGACATGAAGTCATGTTTCAGGGTCCTTGTCTAAGCGCTTAGACAAAAGTGACATTTGATTGAAAGAGAATGAAATGACCGTGTCAGAAGTCTATATGTACACATTTTGAGTTTCTGATCTGATTGGTTTTTGCAAAAAAGGAAATTGGACATCATTCATTCACAAGTATCGAGAAGTACACAAGCTGAGAGGCATTGAGCAGTAGACCATCTTCCAAAAACTGAGTTAAACAAAACTACCAACCCAACTACACCCCAAGTGAAAACAATTATACTCCATGAGTGCAACCAGGGGCCACTTGTGATGTGGCCTGCACCTCCTCCTTAGGGACTGGTCTTCTGTAAGCTCTGCAAAGCACACACATGGAAGCAAGTTAGTGGGAGAAACATTACTTGGGACCATGATTTAAAATCCTTAATTAACATCAATGAACACTTCCGGGATTGCAATGGAAGACACTGCAGGACTGTAACCTGAAACAAACTCACCACATGCCGAAAGAATGGTTGATGCTATCCACCTCGGCTTGTAAAGCTATCCACACCTCCTCATGATTCTCTACATCATCATGGTTGACTCTTTTGTTGCCATTGGAGACTGAGACGGGGTCGACTACCTCCTGCCCCTCCTCCTCCCCCTCCTTGTCCTCCTCCTCCGTCCCCTCCTCTCCCCCCTCCTCCCCCTCCTCATCACCCTCTTCCTCCTCCTCCTCCTCCCCCTCTTGCCCCTCCTCCTCCTCATCCTCCTCCTCCCCATCCTCCTTTGAATCTGCCTTCTTTTTTGCAAGGGAGGCATCCTCTGCCTCATCCCCAGAGTAACCCATGGCGTCCACATTCGGCTTGTACGACGCCCTCATGCAATGCTCTGCCTCTAGCTCTGTGACGCGTGCACCAGCCATGTCCTCTGGGGTTGGGGCCTCCATGTCAGAACATGACTGATGCACAGGGCCTTGCTTCCCACAGCAGGCACATATGCACCGCTTTTTCACCTTGGTGTACCAGTCCAATCTCAATGTGGCCGGACGCCCGTGGCTGCAACGTGGGCTAGGCTGCTTCCACTTCGGGGTAGCTGGCTTCACAAGCCTCACCTTGGGCAAGGGGAAAGGAGTGTTGAACTCCCGTTTGTAGCTCAGGTTGAGGTAGCCAAAGTCCATGTACGCCACGGGATGGAGGGCATTCTCCGGTATAAGACTGCAGGCATGCAGGCATGGTACCCCATACGCACGCAAGCGGCCGCAAAAGCACTCTTTGGTGTTGATTTTGACGTCGCGTGGAGTTCCGTTTGGGCGCATTGTTGTGTTGCTTGTCCAGGTTCCAGCCTCGTCCCCATCCAGATCCAATCTGTACTCCCGCATGCGTTCACAATTGTTTTTCATCATCGGGAGCTATGACGAGGAGGTGGAATGTGGTGTGTCCCAAGGGTACACGAACAGGTTTGTGTTTGAGGACTTCAAAGAGGCCTGCTGGGTGGAGCACCTCGTTCAACCTCATCACACACTATTCTCCACGCTCTCCACAGCTTGGAGAATAGTGTGTGATGAGGTTGAATGAGGGATCCCGCATCTGGCTGCTTTGTCCCCAGGCTACGGGTGGTTTATACTCAACAAAATTACCATGGCAGTGTCATGCATCAGTACTTCTACATCTGGCTGCTTTGTCCCCAGTCTTGATTGGCTTGACTTTGCTACTCCGCCCAAGTACGGTGCAACTGTGTGAACGTTATTGCTGTCAACGTCATACATCAGTACTTCTACGCACTTCTTAACTCTTGTCTAATCCTCCTCGGTGCATGATTGTCTGATGATGAGCATACGCCACCCCCACGGATTCCCGGGACACCGGCACAAAGAAGAAGGGCACCAAGCCAAGAAAGCGTCCTCAACAGGACTCCACCATGAACTTCTCAGGAGGCAATGCATTCCGCAACACGGACGCCTGCCGCGAGGTAGTGCACGACTATGCGGTGTCCGCACACATGGGGATCACCTTTGTGAGTAGCAAACCGTCGTGGCTAGAGGCCCGGTGTGCGAGGCGGGCGGGGTGCGCATGGCAGCTCACAGAAACAGAATATGGCATGACTTCATACACATACCCAAGTATCACATCATGGACACATGGTCAAGTACAACAAAATCCTTACGGCAGTGACGTATACTGGGAAGAGTCCACACGTGTGGCATTTCTTGCCCATGAGGTTGGTAAGCGCCTTTTTCTTTGCACGGTGTATGGCATGGTACGCCGACCCCTCGCTCTTGCACGCCTCCACAATCTGTTGCAAAGCCTTCGATGAGGTACATGGCTCCTTGGACACTTTGGTCTCGATGTGGCATAGCACCCACACAGCCTTTCTCAATGGGTCTCCTTTAGTGCCAATCCTGCTGCACTTGTGGCCCTCTTGAAAAAAACGATGTCGTTGTTGGCCTTCCTTTGCCACCGCGCCACTCCTACTTGCAGTTGAAGAAGGTTGACCCATCCACCGTGGCTGTCGTGGAGCAGGACAAGCAGCATCTCTTTCAATGTGCGTTTGTGGCCCCTGTTGCCTACCAGAATGGGTGGCTGCATGTGCGGCGGTTGCTGTGCATGGATGACACTTTCAAGCAAGTGTTGTTGCTGGCACAATACTGGGACGCTAACAACCATGCCGTGCCCATGGTGTGGGTTATACGCCCACAAGGATTGGTTTTGCTAGCGTCTTGCAGAGGCGTACCCAACTGCTAGGCACAACAGAACCGCGGTCAACATCGACAGAGACGGAAGACTCATCACCGTCCCAAAGCATCAGTTGTTTAGTGCTCTTCATACCTACTATGGGCAGCACTTGCAAGAGAATGTCAAGTTGGAGGCAGGAACAGTAGCAGTCAACATCATGTGGAGGCTGGCTTGTGTCTTCACGCACAACGATTTTGACCGTGCACATGATGATATTGGCTGGACATTAGACAAGGACTAGAAGTACCTGTTTGGCAGAGATGGGATCTCGGGCTGCCTAATAGAACAGTGGATGCGCCTCAAGTGTCTTGTAGTGCGTGGCGATCACATGACATCAAATGCAATGGAGTCCCTGAATGCCTGCTTCATGGACATCCGCCACCTGTACCCGTTCCACTCTTTTGCACAGATCTTCCCGTTTGTGTAGAGACTCTGTGTGGAGCGCTGACGTGCCACCCCAGATTGCGAAAGCCGCTACGCTCCTGTGGTAGATGTGAAGATGCAACACTACACCAAACACGCCAAGGAGTACTGTGTGCCAAGGCATGGTGGCCTTACGGGAACCGACATGGGCCCCAAGAGCCTCGGGGGTCAGAAAGTCAATGTCAACGAGAAAAAGGTCTCGTGTAGGGAGTGGACAGAGTACGGGTATCCATGCCAGCACGCGGTGGCGCTCATGCTGGACAAAGATGTCAACCCTGAGCTATACACTGACATGCGCCCCTTGGAAATGGCTTGGCGTTGGACCCATAGGACACCCATGCCAGGATTCAACCTCCGTGAGCTTTAGTACGCCATGCGTGGGTTGGGCCAGCCGGGAGTGAAGCTCTCTTGTGGACGGCCACGCTCTAAGTGCATGGACAGGGAGACCCAGTGCAAGCAGGAGTACATCTGCTCCAGGTGTGGCCAAAAGGGACACCCCCCTCCCGTTCTGCAAGAACCCACGTGCACCGTCAGCGGCAGCAGTTGCGGCCGCTCATGCAAGAGATCTGGATATCATTGCTTGTGGTCATGAGACAGCAAGAGTTCAGCTTGTTGCTGTTGCCGTGACACTGAAAGCAGATGGTGTTGTTGAGTGCACGAGGGGTGGCCTAGAAGGGGTGCAGGGTGGTGCTGGTGGTAATGCAGCTCAAGGCGTGCAACGTGGTGCTGGCGGTGGAGCAGAAGGCTTGCAAGGTGGTGCTGGCAGTGAAGCACAAGGCATGCAAGGTGGTGCTGGCGGTGAAGCACAAGGCGTGCAAGGTGGTGATGGCGGTGAAGCACAAGGCGTGCAAGGTGGTGCTAGCGGTGAAGCAGAAGGCGGGCAAGGTGGTGTTGGCGGTGGACCAGAGGGCGTGCAAGATGCTATTGGCAGTGGGACTGGGGGTGGTGCTGGTGGAGGTGCAGAGCGCATGTACAATACTGCTGGCGGTGGAATGTCGGCTGTTGCTAGCAGTGCAGCTGGCGTTTTGACAGTTGTGCTGGGATGTGGCAATGGAGGAAGACGCCGTGTTGCACGCCGCCGAAGACATGCAAGGGGGACTGCCGATGGCCCCCCCGGACGGAGGTGCTGGTAGCGCCCCCAGGAGGTGCAGGCAGTGTAGGTCGTGATACTGCCCGTGGTGCAGGGGGAGGTGCAGGGGCTGTAGATAGTGGGGAAGCAGATGGTTCTGAAGGCATGGTCATCATGACTTTGTGTGTTGACAATCCTGAGGATGCAGATGACTCAACCGACTTATCATGGCGTGAGAGTTCAGAGTCTGGGGACTGCAGTGACAAGGACTTAGAAGAGGACTGGCAGTCCTCGGGTAGTGGGGAGGAGGAGGAGTGGGAGTCTTCCTCTGGCATGTCTGATGAGGACAACACACATCCCAAGCGTTGTCATCATGCCCAAAACTCCTTTGCTTGTGTGCCATGATAAGCTATGTGTACATCCTTCTGGCCATGCGTGTTCTCAATTTACCAGCCTCTTCCACAAGCTTTTTAAGTAATTTTGTTTGTTTGTCTTTGCAGGTTCTACCAATGGCCTTCATTGGTGGGTCCATGAGGAGTAGAACAAAGAGCAAGATGGTGTGGAGGACACAGAGAACTACTGGTGGAGGGACAAAATCCCAGTGTCAATGCAGTCATGGAGGCTGCAATCAACCTTAGCACACTTAGTGTGCACGATGAGAAAGTGGCCAAATCTCACGTGGCCCGTCCCTGTAGTGGTCAATGTGTATCATCCTTTGGGGAGGAATATTTTGATGATGTGTGTGAGTTCTCTTGTGAATGAGAGTGTGTGGCATGCGAAATCATTTCCTACGTGCACGGCCTACCTGTGTACATGGAGATTTGGATTAGCCATGGCTACTTTACTCCCCTCTTCTTTTGATTGAAATGTTTAACTTTCATGAACGTCTTCCCCATTGCTATTGCAATGTTGTGTCAATGAGTAGTGTATGAAATGGTGTTAATTGGGATAGGCTGAGCTTAGGAAACAACCCATGCTACCTACATTGCACAAGCCGGACAAAGCAAGAGGTGGATAGAATTATGTAGAACGGTCTCAAACATGATTGTTTTAACCACCGTGGTACATGACATAATGTTAACACCAAAATCGGATGTATGCCAACACTGTTTTTAATGCTATTGCCAATGGCCGAAGAAGAATTTTTGTCAATTATTGCTGGCTGACCTTAGGAATCACTACATTCTCTGTTCAGCGTGCAGGACAATGTATTATTGGGTAGATTGATGTACAACTGACTAAAACACGTCCCAACTATCCACCATCATACATGGTGCATGAACGCCAGCAATGGTCTAAAAAAAATGTGATGTATGCCATCATTGCTGTTGATGCTGCTATCAATGGACAAAGTAACATTGTTGTGAACTGTTGCTCCATTTTCTGTTTAGCGTGCAGAACATGGTAACATTGGGCAGATTGATGTAGAACTGACTTAAACATGACCAAACTATCCACCATCATACATGGTGCATGACATGGTGCATGGCACCAGCAATGGTCTAACCCTTGTGTGATGTATGCCAACATTGTTGTTGATGTTGTTATCAATAAACAAAGTAACAGTGTTGTCAATTGTTGCTCCATGACCTGACGAATCGTTGCATTCTCTGTTCAACACCAAGAACAATGTAACATTGGGCAGATTGATGTAGAACTGAAAAAAACATGACCAAACTATCCGTCATCAATGTTTTGATGCCAGCAATGTTCACGAGGGCTTGAAACCCTCGGGACCGTGGGTTTTAATCCCAAGTCATACATTGCCCAGAGATGTTTGGTGGACGTGGAGCTGGCATGCAAATGTCAAGTATCCAGCACATTGTCTCTGGTTTGCATGGGTCGTTCACCCAAGTGGGTGGGTCCTTGGTTGCAACGAACAAGTCCCAGCGAGCCTTGATTGTAGCCCATGCCAGAAATTCTTGTTGGGGATCGACATCTGTCGTGATGGCCCTGGTACGTTCGCATCCACAAGCCCCGAATTCTTCCCACCGGAAGATCCTCCAAACACTAGCCCATGTGAAGGCATCTATGTTCGTACGCGAGTCAGGAACCTCATTGGAGTCAGCCTCGTCATGTCCATACAGCAGTCAACCCATGTTTTGTACGATGTACAAAACTGTGAATGGCAATGGAAAGTGTCCTTCGCCAGCTCAATACTTGTACGGCACTAGCAAATATTTGTTTTTATGTACTGTTCAGTATGCCAGACGATACTGCGAACCGGTACATTAAACCGGTTCTCAGGGTGAGTCCAACGTAAATGTAATCTGTGGGTAATGATGTGCATCGCTCATGGCTGATGGTGGCTAAGAGACTTGTTTGGAAAAATGTGATTGGCCCTAACACCGTGGATCTGGGAATCCTATTGCAGTGCATTGAAGGCGTCCATTCGTCTAGTCAGCAAATGCTTGGTAGAAATTTCATGGAGAATGGAGTATGTCGTCGGTGCCTATGAGTGGTCCTCTGGTGCACCCTCAAGGCCTGACACCGTGGCATGCCACGTAACCAACGTGAAGCTCCACTTTACAAATGACGATAATTCTCGCACTAGGGTCCCGTTTTGCTGTTGTCACGATCTGCAGACCTGCCTCCGACCAGCATGAAAAGTGGGAAAAGTGTGCTTCCTTCTTTTTTATTTATTTATTTATTAAATTGACATATTGTGCACTGATTAAAACCAGCGGGGATAATGGAAGCCCCCCTGCCAAAAGTGGACACACTAGTCTTCTTCTCCCATGACTGGCTGATACGTAAACAAACTTTTCAACTGTTGGTAACCTGCGCATAAGTTTTTCAAAAGGTGGGTAAAAAGGAACCCCCCCTGAGTTAATGAGTGGCCTATTTTATTCCTTTACTACATACATTTTCATATCTAAAAGAATGTAACTTACCTATTACTGTCCGGTTGTCTTTGTATCTCGTGAATCAGATTCTCTGGACCGCGAGATTTTTTACTACGTAAAAACCCATCCCCTTTTTCCACTCAGGACTGTGGATTTTTTTTTGCTTTCCCGGGAGCCTACTGGGCCCCGCTACTGCGGAGATTAGCATATTCCCTTATATCATATGAGGGATTCTTGGATCTCCCATGAAGACCACTCACAAATCAGACACTTGAATTGTCAAACCTCAAACAAACCCATCCCCTCATTACACCCAAGGTTGTGGGTCTAATTTTTTGGCTTGTCCGGGCTCCTGCTTGGCTCCGCTATAGCAAGGCCCAACAGGCTCTCCTACATTGTACGGGGGATTCTTGGATCCCCCACTCAAACCTCTTACAAACCAGGTTTTTGAATAGTCAAACCTCAGAATTCATCCCCTAATTATACTTGGGGTTGTGGGTTTTTTTTTCTTGCATGCTCGGGTTCTTGCTGGGCCCCGTGGCGGCAGGGGAGTGTATGAGGCGGTGTTTGTGGAAGTAGTGTAACAAATGTCTCGAGTGTAGACTCGTGATAGAATTTCTAAGAAGTCACGAGATGTACACTTGTGTACATTTTGTGACTTCCGCCACATACACCCCCTCATACAATCGCCTCATATACTCCGGGGGAGGGGGGGGGGGGGGGGG
>SZWC01004313.1:92984-142710 GCA_023375785.1 Penium margaritaceum
CCCCCCCTCTCTCTCTCTCTCTCTCTCTCTCTCTCTCTCTCTCTCTCTCCTTATCTCTCTAACTATCTCCCTCTTTCCATCTATATCCCTTTCTCTTTGTCTTATACTTCACTTTCTCACACACTCTCTCGTACTTGCTCCCTCTCCTCATCTTTGTTTGCTCATTGGGATGAGGAATGATGAGGAATATTGAGGGTTGGAAGACATCGGCCTCAGAACTCAAGGCCCTTACGACCTCTTGACTATCCATTGAGCGGTTAGCTCCATCAACGGTCAGCAGATGGCCGGCTGGTCTCACGACCGTCCACATTCCACGTAGCCGGCCACCTGACTGGTTGCCACACTAACCAATGGCTAGTGCGTGACTCATTGTTTATTGGCCATCTCCATAGTAGGAGGTGACTACTAGCAAGCATTTTTCAATAGCAAAGGGAGGGCCAAACCGGCCCTCTTGCTATACTCCTCCCCACGTACTTTGAACCATCTCACTATATGAACAGAAAAGAGTGTGTGATTTTGAGACATCAACATCTTTTTTTTTTAAACCATGTATATCACCAACAATGACATGATAATGTGCCTGATTATTTGAACAGAGCTACATTGTTCACGTGAGCACGGTTAAAACCTCTTTTCTTTATGATGAAGCGCCTGTTTGAAAACCATGCCGTGCGGCCCCAACCTTCTAGTTTTGCCTGTCCATGAAGTTTTTCCCAGTAAGAATGTTGTTGATACTTCCATGATTAGGTGGTACCGCATGGAACACACCAATTTGAATGAGCTGCCACTTGGTCCAATAGTCGTTGACCACACCTACAGTTGAAATAAGGGAGGCTGCCACAAATTGTGCTCCGGCAACAACCAACCAAGAAACATGAAAATCATTTAAAAAACATGGCTGGATTGTTCGTTTTCAGCAAAAGAGTGGGCGTAGGACATCAAATTGGGCGTGTATCATGAGGAAATTTTTTGTGGTGGTTCAATAAATTCTTCTGCCATGTATGGGTGAGGTAGTTTACATGGAAGATGTTATGAATCGTCATACTTGGCGGAAGCATCAATGAGTAAACCACGCTCTAGATGTGTCTAGTGATGGAGAATGACCCAATCCACTTTGGCAAAAGTGGATCTCTTGCGATTTGAGCCAAATGGTTCTGCTTCACATTATCAACAATTTCAAACAAGACTTTGTAACATTTTTTTCAGCATATTCCTTTCTTCATTGCCTAGCCGCTTGAAGGTGATCTGTCGCCATGTGTAACAAGGATTCTATGTGCTTGGCAAAGGTTTAAGCTCAAGGAGCCTATCTATCTCTTTCCTACTCTTCACAAATGAAAAGGAAAAATTGGGGTGCCAATCATTCTTGAATGAAAAGGCAAAAACTAAGTAGAATGTCTCACCAAGTTGTTAACCGTGAACTCCATCTGTACCTAGGATGTTTTACAGTACTCTATGGCAGTGTCTATGTACACGCATATATGTTTTCTAGATTGGGACTCATATGCGCTATTTTTCCATTGAATTGAAGGTGGAAAACTGTTAGTATTCAAGATTCAACTTTGACGTACTCATTCATCTTCTGCATGAACATGGCTGTAAGTTTTTTTTGTCAAGATTGGATACAATTCGTAATGGTACAGTGTGGTATTTTAGGACACCCTAAAAGACAAGAGAATGTGTCTCCTCCGTGTTCACATGTGTAGTTGTTAAAATAGAGTGTATCTTCATTTTCAAAAGATCTGTAACCATGAATGTTGAATCATGGCAATGGTCAGTTTCTGGAATACTAGAAACGAAGTCCACCCTGATGCATTTCCATGGAGTCTATGGGATAAAAAGTTGTTGGAAGACTCCACTGTGCTCTTTTTTATTAGCCTAGTTTTGGAGACATGGATCTCATATCATGCAATACTTATGTTAATCACCACCCCATCTTGACCATCAATGATGTTATGAGATTATGTTACTTGTAGTTTACAGTCTTACATGGCCTGCCACTGGAAGGTTGTAGAACAGGGACATGATTTCTCCTCAAACACCTTCCAAGTCTGGCACGATGACTTGTTTTCCAGGCCAGAAAATCCCTCCCGCTTTCACGAGTCTCTACCTCTCTACAGTCAAGAATCCACGTAATATCCTATTCAGAACAAGTTTACATTGTCGTCGCAGTGGATGTTCCATGGTGGTGGTTTCCATAGAAATACGGGTTGGTCAGCTCTCTGCGCTACGGCTACTACAGTGGCCTTAAAAATGCTAGATGCAGTGGTTTATTTGAAGGCTACAGATTTTTGGCCATGTGGATTGGTCATATTCATGTGTGCGGGCTGCTTCTCCCGTGAAAGCAAGAATCGGCTCATGTATTCACTCCAACACACATATCATCTTGACACTTTCGTTGAGTTTGAAAAAAACATAACGAATTTGTAGTCGGTCATGATTGCCAGAGTTAGAGTTTATCACGTGTATTTCATAAACTTCAGAATTAGTGTAGACTCATAGTTTTCTTAGAGAAGCTACTTAGAATAATCACAAAGGGCTTTATTCATTTGTTTAATCCATGATATGTGTAAAGCTATTTAAGGAAGACCATAATTGGTTTATATTCGTACATTTACCTAAGTGATTTTCACAACAATTGAAAGGATGTTTTCATTTATGCTACATTACGGTGACGCATATTCCGACTCTTTTGTTGAAGGAGTCTTGTGAGGTTATCTGTTGTTGTCTACTTCTGTCACCTATTTAAACAGGTAATCTTGTGAAAAAAATGGCCATGTGTGCCATTTCCCCTTTTTGGGTTCTTAGGTTTTCTCGCGTCCGCGAGAAAAGTGGATGGGCGAGCACGTTGCTCATTGACAAGTCGATTGTCACACCCGGCTTGTCTTGCAAATAAGGCAAGTGGGCAGGTTGAGGGGTAGGGTTGGGGGTGACTGGTTAAGTGTTCATGGAAATGGTACGAGCATGTGTATCTTCGTCGTATGATCGGGTGAGTGGAAAATGTTCAGCAGTGTACTAACACAAACAAACGTTCTCGGAATGAAAGCTGACATCACCGGGACTTGTTTTGTCTCACTTGACTGTGTCTTCTAGCATATAGAGAAAATGTGTACGATTTTTTTGCTGATAGTTTCTGAGTCTGTTAGTTGAAAAAAATCCCTAATCACATCCTTTTTGTTTTGCGAGGACAACAACAACGAGTAAATGAGGTTCGATCTTATTACCTTGCAAAGAATTATGAAACTATTAATCATGAAGTCGAGCGGGGTTGGTTGTTTTTCATGAAATAAGGCAGCTGAGTACAACAAAAAGTTGATTCCTAGCTGATTGAGTGGCGTGTTTACTTATCAAAACTGGTGTGACCTTTTTTCTTTCTTTCTTGGTCATCGGAATTTTTTCATTAGACACATACATACGGTGAGTGCAATCTGTGTTGGTCGTGAGTCATGTCGTATTGCATTGAGATTAAACGGATCCCGTTTCAACATTGTGCTCGCAACTGAGGCTCTTTTGGAAGTGTAGAGCTAGGTGTACTACAAATCGTCTGAGCCACAATGCGGTATACTCGGTGAGAAATATGTCGTGATCAAGAGCTTTGTGTAACCAGCGCTGTCCACAAATGCACAATCTACACTGATTCAACATATGGGCGTACGTACACCCTCAGTAACAATTGCCATATGCACTTTAAGAAATCCGGCGAGCCCTCCCCCCCCCTCCCCTTCACCACCAAAGTGTATTGAGCGTGTATTGATTGTATGTGAGAGTGTACATATAAGATGTGACATTGACATCCGATGTGTAGACAAGTGGCGCAAGACATTTGACACGCACTATGATTGTTGAGGACTACGACACCTATGAAATTCAAAAGACGCCTACACTTCACCCTTACAGAGCAACAATAAATACAGGTTTGACATGTATAAAATCGTCCAAATCTTGGTTCCCAAGCGGGTTTGGCTTTTTATCAAGCTCGTATTTTGTTAAAACTATCAAGCAAATGCAGTGCATCCTGTTCAATAGTCGATCAAGTATTTGGCACCCACTTTCCTGAATAGTGATCAAACGGTAACAAGGCCTTTGATTAGTAATGAGCAAGGTGCTGTTCCTTTCGAGAAATACAAACACAAAATACCGATATCCAACATTGTAAACCAGGCTTTATGCATAGAGTTTAGGATTGAAGCAACTATTTTCTACAAACAAGAGCCATAAGAAAAACTGGATGTCATTCATCCATCTTCAAAGAGCTCAGAGGGAGGCATTGAGACAACTCGATAAGCGATGAACACTCAGATTTTTACATCGAGGCGGATTGTTGAACGAAGACCATAAACTTCATGCCAAAAACATGAATGGATTTATCAACGAGGGCGGACAATTTCTATGAACACGACCTTTTCTAAGGAGATCCGATTTTTTGGCTACCAGCAGGGTGTGAGAAAAACATCGAACAGGTTGTCCCAGAGACAACCAACATTGCAGAGTAAAATGATCATCTGACAAGGCAATACTCGACTGTAGCTTTTTCATCTACTCCTAGTTTGCACACATACTATGTACATTATGATTCAGTGGCTACAAAACTTGTGTTGTGCCTGCAGTGAACACATAAAACAAAGTTCACACAGATTTAGCTTTCTTTGGAATGATATCATCCTTCATAGAACCATCCAGAACATTGGATGTACAAGAGGATTTACAAGGAAACTTCACCATCCTATCTTGAAACTTAGCTTGGTTTACACCTGTACTACAAGAAACTTCTATGTAAATGCATCAAGAAGAAGTAGAAAAACATAGGTTCATTTCCTTGTATGTGAGGTTGTTATGTACACACATTTGATTGTGTATGGATTCGGGGTCGTTGGGACTAAATGGATTGTCACACCCCCCTCATCACCCTCAAGTTAATGGTAGGTTTTTTGACCTCCGCGTAGGCTTGGCTGTCCTCAAAACCTGCTCGACGCCCAGTTCAGGGCTCTGGGTTGCTTGTGCGACCGCGGAAGTCGTACGTCCCATGGCTGTCCAGCGGACGCTCGAGCTCTGCCCGTGTATCACTTGCCTAACAGAGTCGTAGACGTTTGGAGGACAGCAGGGCCAATGCGGAGGTATCCAAACCTACCCTAAGTTTGCCAGGTCCACATAGTTGTGTATCAAAGCACAAAGTTCTTGGTCAATCGTCATGTAGCAATGCCTCAACATGAATTAGCTTTCGGCTCTCAAACACGACTGGATGTCATTCACATGAGGGTTACTCTGATTCTTACCACCCAACGTATCTCAATGTACCTTCTAAGGTTGTGTTGGATATTGAAGAGGCAAGCCAAAGAGCTCTGGAAATTAGTGACTTGAATTTAAGGAAGGCCTATAATTCACTCTCCTCCCACCTCCTTGGCATTGTTTTCCTTGCCCAGGGTGATGAAGGGGCTCCAAAATATTTCAATTCAGTGCCACTTTTGTTCTTGGCATCCTCCCAGCCCTTACAGATTTTCAAGTTGGAGGGAATTTCTGCACACAGCTTGGTCCACACCCACTACCACAAGCTGGAGAATGACCAGGTGATGGGAGGAGGTACAACAAAATGCACGACTTCTCCTGCCACCAAAAAGGTTGATTCACTGCCAAAAGGTAGAGAGTTTCTAGAAGGGAATACACTTAAAAGATTTTCATATCTTTCTAACACAATGACAGTGCTTGAAACGGTTATCCTTTTAGCCCGTACCAATTTTTCCTATTGTTGATGCTTGGTGGTGCTGGTGATGGTCATGTGATAGTCACCAAAGATGGTGAGCCGTGGATCGTCATAGTTTTTCATTTTCTGGCTCGTGTAACTGGCACTGTACTATAGATCCCGCACATAGTCAATGCTGGAGATTAAAAAACGAGACTGCAAGCTCGTTGGAGGGGTTTTTCCCCTTATGTCCGTTTTAGGGTAACAATCATTGATGGCCAGGTGGAAGAAGATTCGAACATGCCTTGTCTTTAGAGGTCCCATTCCAATTCTGCCTTGCCCTCTTGTTATGGGTCTCTAACAAGGGAGAATGTCCTCAAATGTGTAAGTTTACACGATTTTTATACAATTTTCACTGGAAGTTGTAGTTGTTAAAACATCATCTTACCTTTTCACATCATGGTATAAAATTGTTTTGTATGAGGCATCCCTGCTAGTTTTGTACCAACTAGTTTTTTTTCCCTCAATGATTCCTAACCCAGGAGAGGATTGAGCATTCAGAGTAGAGAGGGGATCTTGGTGAGTAGTCTCCACCGCATTTCCTCTGTACTGAGGGATGGCTGGCTACTCACTATAACCTCCTCCCTCTCTGTCTCTCTCTCTCTCTCTCTCTATCTTTCTTTCTTTCTCTCTCTCTCTCTCTCTCTCTCTCTATCTCTCTCTATCTCTCTCTCTCTCTCTCGCTCTCTCTCTCTCTATCTCTCTCTCTCTCTCTCGCTCTCTCTCTCTCTATCTCTCTCTCTCTCTCTCGCTCTCTCTCTCTCTATCTCTCTCTCTCTCTCTCACACACACACACACACACACACACACACACACACACACACACACACACACACACACACACACACACACACACACACAAACTCACACAATGTGAAGTGTTCTTCTCAACATCTATTTTGATATGTTCCTTACTCACAGATTCTAGGGTCTTGACACCACCCTTCGGGGCTTAGGGCAGGTTCAATTCAGCAACTAATCCAGTGTACCTGCTCTGTGTGACCACTTTTTCCTGTTCGGTGGATGCAGTGGTGACCGTAAAAAAAAGCATGGCATGACTATGTTGTTGTGACATACAGTGGCATATGGTTGCATAAGCCATGGGCATTTCCTCTCCATAGACTAATCACACAATGCCTTGAACCTTTTTTTCTTGGTTTCAATAGATGGATGTTCACGTAGTTGCTGATAGTGTATGTCTTTGACTGCATCACAGCACCATGATATCTTTGGTAATGCCACATCATGCTCAAAAACTTTCATCAAATTCTTCTTCTACGTGTTCTCCTTGTCCTTGTAACCCGAGGACATTTAAACAGAGCACAAAAAACTACAGAAAAACAAGTTGAAGAAATATTACGACAATGAAGCACAAAACTCAAATCAATGGAAGCAATCTACCTAGAGAATCCTCATAAGTAGCACACAAAAGTTCAAGAGTGGGGCCAGTAGCTTGGTACTCCAGTGAGAAAAGAAAGAGCTGGCCTCGTTGTTCATCCTTTGTAGAATCATCATACACAAGTTGGGAAAAGCAGGAGAAAGGGAAACAAGACATGTCTTGTTGAAGACTGGTGCTCCATAGTGGTGGAGTGAGTGGAGATGATTCTTGAGTCTCACACTTATGTGAGGCAGCCCTGCACATTTGGGCCACCATCTTGTTGCATTTAGGAACCTAACTCTCTTAACTACTCTGAGCAGACACGCATGCTGGCATGGATAAGGGATCTCTGGCCAAGTCTGACGGTCCCTCACGTTTGAAGCTGGGTACGGTGCGTAGCATGCATGGTACAAGACTGAAACTAGATGTCTGCGAGTGGTGAGAGAAATTATGAAAAAAAGGGATGTCATGATTGGGGACATGGCTGTGACAGAAATGATAGACAGTCACCTACCTACTGTGTTACATGGTGTGGATCATCCAAGTCACCTCGTTGGCCCTTGGTTGATGTAGAAATCCTAAGAATGGTGCAATACTATTGGTTGGTGACCCATACATGATGTTGATTGGGTTCAATCAGAAGAACACATAATTGTATCCTGGACGCAATGGAGCATGTTACAAACATCTTCAAATGGTTTTTAGAATGGTGCAATACTATTGGTTGGTGACCCATACATGTTTGAAGATGACTTTCCTAACAAAGTGTTTCTATTTTGGATCAAAGGATATGGGATTCATGATTAGTTATTATTTAGCATAATTATTTGAGAAGTATTTGAAAAATGGACCATGATTGAGAACATAACACACGAGCGAAAGAAGACCATCGTGTAAGCACGGTCTTCTCATAACCAAGGAATGGATAAGGACTCATTGTCTCATAAATGTATGATCTTGGAATGATGAACATTGAAATGCATGAAAAAACAAGTATGATTTTTTTTTGGTTAGTGGATTGGGAGAAATCAACCCGACATCTCATTATACACCCAAAGAAACTCATCCATGAGTTGGTGACATGGATGGACTATTGGTGTCAAACTGATGTGTGTTTGGATCAACTCTGACAATGTCTTGGTGGTTCAACCTAGCCGTCATGGAAAATGAAGTTACGGCTACCCCGACCCATGTTCTGATCGTTACTCCGGGCATGACGTGGATAGTTAACAGGAATGACGTATAAATCAGAAGACATTTTGAGGAATTGAGACAATTCCTTGACGACTTTGCAGCCAGTGAACTTTTATGACAAGACATGTCGAGCAAATATGTACAATAGCTAGAAACAGAATGATGCACATGTTGGGTCTTGGATACTCGAGTGGAGATACACGTGCGACACCGCATTGTGAATGTTCGCTCCCGGAAACTCCACCAAGAAATCAGGAAGTTACAGAAATGTAACGGCGCGTCTTACTAAAGGCATAGGTTTGTCGATGAGTCCAGCGAACACTATCAAAACACGGATACAGTTTGTGACAGTTATGTTGAACATTCTTTCGACCATTCTGTTGACCATTCTAGAGAGTGACTGAACTTGTCGGAGCCTTTGGAAATAGAACAACGGAGGTCGGGATAAGTGGCCAAAATACCATCAATCAATCTGTGTAAAAATCTTGAGGTCGACAAAGGCCTGGATCAAAAGTGTGATGATAGAAATACCCACCCACAGAGTTTAGGAACTCGTGTATGTCTTGGGCATAACACTTCCCCAACACGTTTGGTGATGTAGGCCGGTAATGCCTTTAGTGGCCGCTCATCTAATGATGAATGTCGTAGAGGTTGTCACAAGGTTCAGAGGTGTTGTGTCCAATGTCATAGCAATGTTCCTTTATAAGAGATTATGTCATTTTTCCATGGCGTTAATGTCCGAGGATTTCCTGGATGACATACTCCGTATCTCTGTCCACTTGCATCGGAGGCAAAGGATCGATGTATTCGTCAAGAAGTTTACTGTTGGGATCTCAATAGTCTTTCAGCATACTGACATGGAAGACCAGATGAATCACCGCAAAGTTTGGTCTACGCATGTTGATTTTCACATAGTTGAGGAAGGCATAGTCGCCATCACTGAAGATTTCATTGCTACAATATTGGTCTCACCGCCATCGCTGAAAATGTTGTTCATCAGTGCCATGAGGTTGCAGGGATACTTTTGGTTTCAGCAAAATATGTTTGTAAAGTCAAGGTACCCATATCTAGTACAAAACATCGTCTTCTTGATTTCCTTATCAGGTATTCAGGTCCCAAAAAAAAAAAGTAAAATCAGGGTTGATTCTGGTCTCGACAACATTTAGTACACATCCCTATTGATGTGAACCTGCCAACCAATGCCTCCCATTGTGCCCGATGTGGTCTTTGCGGGCAAGGACAAAGGCAAATGGTTCATCGGGCTCAACGCATTCGTTGCGGGATTGGCCGTATAGTTCATGGGTGTAGCGCCTTTTTCCGTGAAGGTTGCCAGTGTAATCTGGAAGGCATGGAGTGCGTCATTACCTGAGTGTTGTTGTATTTTACTACCACTTGTTGTCGTGTGCCCTAGCTCCGTTCACCGTCATCGTTGCAAAGTCTTCAATCTTGTAATAGTGGAGACACAATGAAGGTTAATATAAGGTTGTTGCTGTGAGTTACTCGCATTAGTTGTCCCTCAAATGTCGTTGCCCCTTGATACAAAGTGCTACGTTCAGCGAAATATGGACGGTCCGCAGGGATGATGTTTGGGACAATTTGACAATGGGTATGGGTGAAAGATGTTGGATTTTTCACACATCTCTCATTTGTACTTTGTTGTGTCCTCCCGGCTTGTGTACATTGGTGTGCAGATGACTGATGGCGAGACGAGACGCTGCTAAAGTGTCGTCTGGTGGAGCCGACGCACGCTGAGGCCTACACACAGTTTTTTGGAGCCTCCTCCATCCAACGTGCTAAGCTCCATCGGCAGACCTCCTCGGCAATCTTGCCGCCAGCAGTCACTGTCTCTGCATATGATGTCTGTACGTGTCCAGCACCGTGTTTGACTGCACTTTTGTGTTCGCAACACCATGTTGTGCCTAGGGTCCAAGTTTCATGATTTTTGAGCACTGTAGGTACCGGGGATTAGCGTAGATGCTACCTGGGTTAGGGCAGCCATAAATCCTCACTGCCATTTTTCAAGCCAAATCTGACCGCACAATTGCATTTGCAGTGTGCGTGTTATGGTATGGTCCAGTTTTCAGGCAGAACGGACGACGCCCGGGTTTTGAGCTATCGACCGTCTCGCAGGGCTGACCTAGAAAACCCTGCCTGCCAGAAAACATGTCTATTTTCTGATTGGCTTATAAACTGAGTGAAAAGCTTTGTAGAGCTAGGGGGGAGATAGAATTCGGAGGGGTCATCCATTGTTGTTTATTCAGAATTAGGCTCTGGTGTAGCAGACTGAGGGGGAAACTTAAGCAATGATCGTGGGTTCTCGCATGGTGCATCAACAACGCTAGTGCCCGAACCTGCTTCTATAGGAGAATTCTAGCTTGGTATCAGAGCCAGAGCGTAGCAAAAGCAGAAAAACAGCGGCAAACAGGTCAAGTCAATGCTGGCGGTCCCCAAAATGCATGCGTGTAGGGAAAATGCTGCCGGATTTTTCCTGGCATCGTTGAACCGTCAGGTGGCATCATCAAAACGCTCCCGATGCGGGGGAAATGCTCTCATGACTAACCCTGAAGCGGCGTCGATGCATGTGGCAACAACACCAAGAAAGTGACTGTGATACTGCCTGCGCGATAGCAACAGCAGCAACATGCAGCAAGCACAAGTAGCGAGCGGTAACAGTAACTGGTAGCAGTAGCAGTAGTGGGCAGCGGCAATAGCCAGTAGGAGTGAGCAGCACCAGCAGCCGGTAGCAGCACCAGCAGGCAGTTGCAACAGTTGGCAAAAGTGGCAACAGTGTATAGCAGCAGCGAGCAGCCGCAGCATCCGGTAGCGGCGACAGCAGCAGCCGGGTGTAGCAACAGCAATAGCGAGCAGCAGCCAGTAGCAGCCACAACAGTCAGCACCAGCTGTAGCAGTTACCGGCATCAGCAGCAGCATCAGCAGCTACTTGCAATGAGCAGCGAGCAGTGAGCTCACTGCCCGCAGTTTGCAGCGAGCAACGAGTAGGGACGAACGAAAAGGAAAAAAAAGAGAGAAAAAAAAACAACAAAAAATTCCCCCATCCTAGAGGTGGCCTTGTAGTAGCAGCAGCCACCACTGTCGCTATAGCAGGTGCAACAGATGAAGCAGCACCAATTGTATGCATTGCTAAGCTAATGAGCTTAGCAGGAGCAACGGCAGCAGTTGCAAGAACAGTTGTAGCAGCAACAGCACCAGTAGTAGCAGTAGCAGCAGCAATAGTAGTTGCAGTAGCAGCGGTAGCAGCAGGAACATCATTTGCTGCAATAGTAACAGCAGTGGCCGCAGCATAAACAATAGCAGCAGTAGCACCACTGCTGACATAGTAGTGGCTGCAACAATAGCGCAGTAGGCGTTGTTGACGTCAGCAAAAAAAAAACCCTAGAGCAGCAACCTTGCACATAACGCAGCAGTAGCTGCTGATGTCAGCCACCCTAGGCTGATGTCATTACTGAGGTCATTAGTGACATCAGTAGTGCAAAAAAAAGGAGGGGAAACAAAGGACACCATGTCAGAGAATGGAGAGCGGTCCTCCTCTATTGGAGGGCCCTCCTTCTTGCAACAACTATAACACTTGCAATAGTAGTAGCAAGAGTTGCTGCTGTTGCAACAACAACAGGAACAACAATAGCAGGCGTAGTTGCAACAGGAGTGGCAGTAGTAGCAGTAGCTGCAGCAGCAACAGCAATCGCGGTAGCAGTAGCAGCAACAACAGCAGCAGCCTCGACAGTAGTAGCAGCATCAGTAGGAACAATAGCCACAACAAGCGTAGTAGCAATAGCAGTGGCAATAGCAGTGGCAGGATCAGCAATACCCCACATGCTCTATTGCCGGTCATGCTGGCTTGACAGATCCGCTCGTCGCTTTGCGCCAGGAGAAAAAAATGCAGACACAACATTTAGAGGCGCTTCAGCTGTTGCAGCAGTTACAACATCAGCATTAGTAGCCGTCGCAGTAGTAGGAACAACAGCATCAGCAAGTACCTTTAGTTCCACCTTGTTACACGAGCCATGCAGTATGCTATGCAATGAGTGCATGGCACATCAATACACCCAGCGCCAATAGAAGACAGTGACGTCACTCCTTGGCCCCAGTGCTTGCCGCAGGCGGAAGATCTTTGACACTCAACCGCCATCGCTCCAGGTTGGCGAGAAATTCCGAAGCTGGGAGCTCAGCTTCCAAATATGGGCAAAGGGCAAAGGCTCGTGGCACTAATATGTCCTGCCCTTTGACTCCACCCAGGACGACCAGGTACATGACGTCGGTCGCGCGTGTTGACATGGTGAGCCCCTTGCCATGAGTGACGTTGATCATACTTCCTGGCTAGATCACCGGGGATTGGTCTAACACCTGATCTGAATCTAGATTTGGATTTTGTGGATTCTTCCATGCAGGATCAAGCCTTGAATTGCTTGTTTTGAGTGATGATTCAGAATGTTAGCCTAGCCTGAAAATCGGATGCTGGGTGGGTGGAATCTGGTTCCCGCCATGGGTGGCGGGATAATCCACTGCCAGTGATCCGAGTTCGTCTCCAATGGGCTCCAAATGCACAAGGGGCATGAATGAGGTAACTATAAGGACCTTCTTGACCAGGATGAAACTCTCCTTGACTTCTGGGTGAGGAAAGGTGCTCCGACAAAGACATCGTCAAAGCGCCCCCTGTTGCCTAGCGAGTAAGGCAAGGAGGATGGCTCCAATAAGGGTTAGTTTGATGGCAATAAAAGGGACTGTACTACTCCGATTTGGGTGTTCTTAGATGCGTTGGAAAGCTTAGATCGTAGGCTATGAGGATCTAATGTGATTTGACTTTTCTATGCAACAAAACGTGTTTTGATTCAGTTCTACTAAATGCAAAGTTTTCTGTCCACTCACATGTGTGATCCTTGGCTCCACACTCTTCACCAAAGGAGTCCATTGGCTGCCCCAAACATTGAAAGCGTACATGAGTCAGAGCTAGGCATCCTTGAGGGTGCCTGCACACCCACTAGAGCCAACAACACCATGCGTACCCTCGTCCTTGTTGCCCCTCCGGCTGCATGCCTTTCTCTCACGCCCTTCCTTGGCAACCTCACCACTGGCACACTCCCCGACCCCGTAGCAACATGGCATGTACTCACGTGCTCTCATTTCCTGTCAAGTGACGCCGATACCAGCTGCATAATCTAGGGGTTAGGGAGGTCGAGATGGTCACCTCCTATTGGAAACATGTAGAGGACATAGTGCGCCGCCTCGGAGACAACGCACCATCCCCTCTCTCCGCTCTCTTGACAATCAAGCGCGGTGCCATTGACGCCTTCTCTGACGTCTTTGTCCACTACTACCAGGATGTCCTTGCCATGATGGCTTCCCAGGGTACTCTCATGCCCTTGGCGTACCAGGTCTTCCTCCGCATCAAGGAGGCTCGTCAGGAGTCACATATCCATCGCACAGAGTCCCTCGCCTCTATTGGCATCGCCTTTGTGACTGTTGCCGTCCCAGCGGCATTAGAGTCCTCCGTTGCCTCCTCCTTTGACAAGAAGAAGCATAGGGACAAGAAGGGCAAGGGTCCAGAGTAGCATTCCAGCAACTTCAGTGGTGGCAGCCTTGTCTGCCACAACAGTGGCCAGTAAGGACAAGGATGGTACACGTGTCCGTTCCCGACTGATGAGGCTCGCCTCATCGGCACCATGCATCGCCAGCGCGAG
Source organism: Penium margaritaceum (assembly GCA_023375785.1). Lineage (NCBI taxonomy): Eukaryota > Viridiplantae > Streptophyta > Zygnematophyceae > Desmidiales > Peniaceae > Penium > Penium margaritaceum. Next base: position 106,987 of record SZWC01004313.1, read on the forward strand.
TATCACCTTGCCACCACTCTTGTGTCTATCGTTGCTCCTCCTGCATCCGCGCCGTCGCAACGGCTCCACCGTAGTATCTTCTGCAGCCATCCGCGCCCGCTCCTCTGTCACCATCGCCTTCCTCCTCCCTCTTGGACTCCGTTACCTTCACACTTTAGATGGTCTGCCCCATCAGACACTCCATTTGTGAGCTTCAGTTGGAGTAGTTCATTGCACTCCAGCCCAGCCTTCATTGTCCTCCTCTCGAGGGAAGTGGGAGTTGCGTTGTCGCTGGGTCCACTACTCTACCTTGCCTCGCAGAGTCTGTGTTGTGGTCGTGCCCTATATCTTCGTCCACTCCATCCTCTGCCGTGCCCTTCCCAGCTGCTCCTCTTAATGATAATGTCACCTAGCTGGATGACTAACAGTCTTGGTTTTGAACCTCTTTCCACCGCGTTCGCGTCACTTGCCCGCTGTGACTGTTAGCGACTTGGCCACACCGGTCTAGGATCTGTCACAGACCTGGATCATTGAATTCAAGGCCATGCATTACATGACAGTGTCGCGCAAGGCCTTTAGTGTCCTCGGTCACGTCAGCGATGTCTCCGGGGTTTTGATTGGTTTTGGTCAGGAGTTACCTATTCGTGTTGTTGGCGTTTTTTGTTTCCTTGGTCCTATTGGTGATGTCTCTGTTACTGATGTCCTCTTTGTCCCTAGCCTTGACCTCAGTCTCCTGTCTGTCACAACCCTTGATCGCATGAGCATGGACATTTTGCTCTCGCCTGGTATTGGCACTATGTCGGTGCGTCTGTCAGGTTGTGCCGTCTTGAATGGCACCGCCCGTGGCAACTTGTGGCACGTACCACACCTGTCGGCTTCTACCTCTATCCGTCATCTCAAGCCGACACTAGCCACGTTTTTGTTACTAGCACACTCTATTTGTAGCACACACGTCTCCTACATCGTTGCCTCTGTCACGTTCACTTTGCCGCTGTCGACAGCATGCTTCGCACGAAGCCAGCCACAGGCCTTGATCCAGCCTCCTTTCCTCTGTCGTGTCCCACAGACTACATTGATTGTGCTCATGGGAAGATGCACTGTTTCACCTACCCCCCGTTTACCTCTCGTGTGACCACCCCGCTCGAGTTGGTCCACTCTCATGTCATGGGTCCCCTCCCGACAGAGTCCTTCGAAGAGCACGATCATTATGTCCTTGGACTGAGAACCGACTACTCTCGCTTTCGATGGGTTTTCTGCCTTTGGCTGAAGAGAGACGTTGGTCCCACCATTCAGGAATGGCTTGTTCATGTTGAGCGCGAGTGTGGTCGCCCCTTTTGTTGCTTCTGTTCTTATATTTTGGGTGAGTTCCAGGGGGAGAGGACACTCTTCTTCCCTGCCAATGGAGTCCATCATGAGACGTCAGCGCCTTACGCGTCAGCCCAGAATGGCGTCTCTGAGTGGTGGAATTGCACCATGGCTGACGCCATCCGCGCCATGCGGTTTGAAACCATCCTCTCTAAGGGCTTCTACTTTGATACCATGACATACATGACATGGGTCTGGAACCGAATACCCCACGGAACCATTCCCCGTCAGTCCACACTAGACCACCATTGGTGTGGAGAGCGAGCCGGCCTTTGTCCGGCTTACGTCGAGGGCTGCATCACCATGGTGTGGCTGCCTGCCCCACACCAGGGCAGCAAGCTCAAGCCTCGCGACCGTCCCTGCACTTTCCTTGGCATCTCGCGTCAGTCATAGGCATGGCATTTCTGGGATCCCACTCGACACTGTATCGTCAAATCTCTAGACGTCCTCTTTTTTCAGGACCCGTTTCCTCGTGACCTTGTTTGCTCTGATACGTTGATTTTCCTTCAATTGCATGGGGGAGTGGTGGGTCCGTCCTCAGTCCAGCCACTTCCGGGCGTCCCATTGTATGCTCCCGAGGGTCCTTCTGCCCAAGCTGTCCAGTCCGTTTCTGCAAGCTCCTCAGGGCCCACTGCCACGTCCGTGTCTGCCAGCCCCTCAGGGCTAGCTGCCCCATCCGTGTCCGCCAGCCCCCCCAGGCCGGCTGCCCTGTCCGTGTCCGCCAACCCCTCCGGGCCGGCTGCCCCAATGGTGTCCACCAGCCCCTCCAGGCCGGCTGCCTCGTTTGTGTCCGCCAACTCCAGCTGCCCTGCTCGTGTCCGCCAACCCCTTCTGGCCGCTGCCCCGTCCTTGTCCACGAACTCCTCCGAGCCGACTGCCCCATCCATGACCACTAGCCCCTCCAGGAAAGCTACTCCGTCTGTGTCAGCCAGCCCCTCCGGGTTGGCTGCCCCGTCTGTGTCAACGAACCCCTCAGGGCCGGCTTCCCCATTCGTGTCCGCCAGCCCCTCTGAGCTGGATGCACCGTGTGTAATCGCCAGGCGCTTGGGGCCAGCGGCCCCATCCGTGTCCGCCAGCCCCTCTTGGCCGGCTGCCCCATCCGTGTCTGCGAGCCTCTCTGGGCAGGTTGCCCTGTCCGTGTCCGCCAACCCCTCCAGGCCGACTGCCCCATCCACGTTCGCCAGCTCCTCAGGCAATGTTGGCAAGGCGTGTGCCTTACGCCTTAAGGCGCAATGCGTGCCTTACGCCATAAGGAGCACCCCAGTTTCAATGTGGGCGCGCCTTATTCCTTAGGGCATGAACATTTGCCAAAGAAATATAGAAACATTTGCACACAATGTATAAGACAGGGGAAGGATGTGAAAGTGTGGAATGATCCTCTGTGCATGCATATGAGTTGTATAAAAATAAAGCATTGTACAAGAATACAACATCAGGTTCAAGTAACGAGAAACCCCATCAGACGGCCTTCTAGCACCCCGAGGGGTGCGTGTGGGTATGCCGAGAGCAAGTCTGGGCTGTCTTCAACGTATGGCCAGCCTTTGTCACTTGGGACCTCGATGCCGTCATTGCCTGATGCACACTTGCTACTCAGGTGCACATTCCTACTCCCATGCACCACCCCCTCCCCTCACCCCCCCCTTCTGTTTTTATTCCCATAGGCGGCCAAGCGGCCACTTCCCTCGCCACATGCAGTGAAAGACCTGCAGCACAGCAACCGCAAATGCACGAGGGAACGCATCATAGATGCAAGCACATGTGTCACGCATTGGTCACATCAACCGTGGTAATTGTTTCAAGACCCGAAGTCTGTCCATCTGCAACTACAGCGTCAGTGTCGTCGTCAGTCACAATGCAACGTGCGCGAGCACGTGTATGCGGTGCATCTAACAATGCATCCTGGATCAGCACTGCACTCTCCCTAAAGGTCAATGCCTTTGTACTGCTGTGGGTCAAGCATCCGAGAAGCAGCACACTATCTGTAAACTACGGTGCAACGTCTTATGTCACAAACTCTTTGTCGTTGTCATCGTCATTGTCATCGTCCTGAACATCCCCCACGGCCATGTCACTTACCTCTGCCAGTGCCTCCGTTTTGTCCAAACCATCTACGTCAACGAGGGTGAAATCTCGAGGCTGTACGTCTGACAACGCAAGGTCCTGCATGGCCCTGTCCAAAACCGCTGCTGGATCGTACCCTCGGTTTACGCACTCCGTCTCCTCTCCCCCCGAGGGATCTAAGACATCCCCTGGCTGCTTTACCTGTAGTCCTATGCGCGCTGCAACTTCACACTTCTTCTTTGCCATGCTGTGCAGCAACCTGTAGTTGTCGTTGACGTAAACAACATCTTCCTCTCGCTTGCTCAGCATGCGGTTCCATTTCTTCATGTGAATGAGTGCATGGGTTGACCAGTTGCACTCACTAGCACTGTTAGCTACTGAGCTAACCACCTCTGGCAGAGAAGCCGCAAAACCAAAAAGCTCACAAAGGTTTTTAGGCCTTCTTCCTTTGTTGACATGTGTCATGCACCCAAAACTTAATCAGGCATACACTTCACCTTCAAGAGTACTACCGCCTTAGCATTGCATCTCAAGAAGAGCTCAAGTCATCAATACGCAAGCGAGCATCAAGCAAGGTTTTTTTTTTAAACTGATCGGCATGCAAGACAAGTCCTTTTATAGCAGTCTGTCCAGTCCTAGAACTCAAAAGCACATTCATGGGAAGTGGCCTGAACCAGCCACATCACCAATAGACTTCCACTGTGGGCTTGACATATAAGCATCCTTGTGTCAAGGTGACAGACCAACCATGTAGCATCCAAGAAGCTACGGAATTTCTTTCTTGGAAGTTTCCACAACAAACAAGATGTGTATGGGGCCAGGATCGACGTCATGACCTCTCACTTGGCCCAATCAACAAAATGGCCAAGGTAACCACTCACCCACATGTTGTACTCACAGGTCATATCTCACAAGAAACAGAGCATAGTTGAGTCACACTACAATGGATCTAGGGGTCATACCTCCACAAGGGGCAGAGCATTCCCGATCTGTCCTACAACACTGAACAAGGGGCAAAAACATTCAACAAATCTCTCCCTTGCACATTGCGTCAGTGACCATCATCATTTGTCGTCACTTGCGTTGACCATGCTGATACCTTGCCTGCCCGCCTAGTGGAGATCCTTGTTCAGTGGCTTTGTAAGCATGTCAGCTCGGTTGAGCTTGGTACCGACATACTCAAGCTCCACTGTCTGCTTGTAGACCAAGTCTCGAGCGCAGTGGTAGCGGATCTCGATGTGCTTTGTGCGCGTGGACAGGACGGGGTTCTTTGACATGTCAATGGTGCTCATGTTGTCAATCTTGATGACCGTCGCCATTGCCTGTGGTGTCTTCATCTCAGATAGCAAGCTTCGTAGCCACTGGATCTCTTTACACACCTCAGCCAAGGCAATGTACTCAGCTTCAGCTGTTGATAGAGAGACACATTCCTGCTTGCGACTTTAACCAACTGACTGCACCTTCATTCAACATACACACAAAGCCGGAGGTAGATTTTCTGTCATCGATATTCCCTCCCCAATCAGCATCATTGTAGCACATGAGATGGAGTGACGCGGATCCAGCGATGCCTCCGAATTGGAGCCCCACATGCCGCGTCCCCTAAGGGGCAAAAAAACTCAACAAGCACTGCTGGTCACTGGCTGAGAACTGAGCTTCTTGAACATCCTGTACAACCTTGGCATGGAACGCAGCCCCCACTTCATCCACCATGAATCCGCCCGATCCATATCCCTCCATGGCACACATGCGGCATCATTCAGTGCCTTGATGCGCACTGTTGCCGGGTCCTCCAAAGGGTTGCTAATGGTATGGTCCTGAAACATAAGTCCCTTGAGCCAACGCTCTCAGAACTATGTCCATGCCTTATCCTGCGCCCTGCTGTCCCCGGGGAACAGCCGCGTGATGAGCGAATGCCAAGCTCCATGTGCCTTGTCGCTCTCCATGTAGAGTGACTCCTTGCCAATGTTGCGGGGATGGAGCAGCCTCATGGCTTCATGGATGACCCGTAATTCCCCTAACTCCTTCTATCTCGTCTCGAACAGCGCCTCCACCTTGGACACGCGTTCACAATCAGCACTACACCAGGATTCAACCTGCGCAAAATCAACAAGCACCTGTGACAGTGTGTGGTGGATGGTCATGAGTGATTCACTGACACGATCCACGGCACGGATTACTTTCATCACGAGCTGCATGGACTCCTTCACTAGTCTCACATCCTTCCAAAAGTAGTTGTCCAGTACAAGGTTCTGGACACGTTTTTTCCTCCCCATTTCCTTCTTGCCTGTCACACGCATTGACCGCCAATTCTCTCCAGTCACCACCTTGATGAGGGCAGTCCGCAGCTCTGCCAAACGGACCAACATGATGTGGTTTGTTCCGACTCGTGTGTCGCCGGGTCTAAGGAGCTTGCGCCTTTCTTCAGCCTCCTCCAGCCAGGCACAAGGCGCACGGTGGTTCCTGAAGTAGTCAACGATGAATGAAGATTTCTTGACACAGTCCTGCACCCATGGGATTTTGGCATGCATGTCTTCGAGGCAGTTATCATGCTTGTGTGCCACACATGGAGAGAAGAGGACATGAGAGAAATCAGGGATGGCTGCCAGTTGCACAGCAACTGCGCGGTTGTTGCTTGCATTGTCCATGACAACTTGAACCACATTCTCTGGCTCTACGGCTCGCAGCACTTTCGTCATCTGTTCAGCACTGTACGCCGCAACGCGTGGTCTGTCAGCAGCATCATCAGAAAACAAGAACACCCCTCCGTCAGTGTTCACGGCAAGCACTGCAAATATCCTGTGATGGTTCATGTCAGTCCAGCCAACACTGGTGAGTGTACACCCGCGGGATTCAAAGGAAATTCTCATCGGCTTCAGATTGTCTTCCACGCGCTGTCTTTCCTCAACAAGCATGCAGTTAGCAATGCGTTTGCGATTGGGTGGGCAGTACGACGTGGGAGCACCTGCGAGCCAGAGAACACGCTTGAAGAAAGGGTTTTCAGCAAACATGAACGGCAGACCAGCCACATAGATGAGCAAAGCAATGGCTGTATCTAGTGCATGCATGTTGGCCTGCTCGAATGCAGCCTCAATGCTCCCTTGAGAGAGCAACCTCGACAAAGATCTGGGAGGGGTGGATGATGCCGAGCCGCAACCTGTACGCTGCACACGTGGTGGCAGAATGTCAGCGTACTTCAATTGCTTAGGACGCACGTCAGGTGAGGCTGGTAGGCTGTTTGACCGCAACAGTGTGCTCCCTGCCATCCCAGAAGGTCCAGCACCAGAACCATCCCCCCCTTCCCCTCCCCCTCCGCCGCCGTCAGATGTCCCCATATGACAGCTCCTTCCCTGCCCCTCGGTCCCTCCCACATCCATGTTCTCACCCCCGCTATCAGTGGCCAATCCCGAAGAGGACCCCCACAACACCTCATCACCAACAACATCAGCAAGAAGTTCATACTCTTTGTCAAACATCCCTGCATCAAACTCTTCCAGGTCCTCCCAGGGGATGTAGATCATCCTGCCTTTGCGGTCCCGCCGAATGGGCTGCAGGTCCAGAATCTGACAGGCCTCGTCTGTTGGGTACGGCTGTGCCTCACTGCCCTGGCACAGCCCCGCGCCGCATGCTGTAGGATCCCCGAAGTGTGCACGCAAGAGATAGTACGTTCCCTTCACATGTTTGTCACACCTCAAACACTTGAATTCTTGCGATCCCTTCAAGCCTTGTGCGAGCTTTCACAATGGTCCACGTTGTTTCCCGGCCCTCCCCATCTGCTCATGCACGGAGACGTGTAAACAGCCCATGGTGTTGCATGATTGTAGAGGAATAGAAGGATCAAGAATCTTTCACTTTAACAAGAAATGATAAAGGTACAATGCATCCCTACTCTGGCGGACGCAACAAGTAACACTCCCATGGGTACAGCTCAATTCTGCCATTCTCCCCTGGACACGGAGTTCATGTGCAAAAACACGGACTTCAAGTTGACCCGGTCCTGGATCACTTCCAGGAGACATGGCATCCGCTCTCTTCTTCTCTCGAATGCGCCAGGTGCGGCCAAGACAACGCTCTCTGCTGTCGGATTCAAAAATTGGGAACAGTTCTTGTGGGTCTACAAGTTGAGCCATCTGTCAGGAGTAAATAGAAGTGTCCACACGACGGCCGTAGCTTCACCTCGGGCATGGCGAAGGGTACTTGCAGACGACTCACCTTTGCAAGGCAAAGATGTGAAGGCCTGAACGGAAGAGAGTGAGTCTGGCGAGTAGATCTGAGCTCGTTGGGCTGTCGCACGGCCCGAGGATGGCCGCGCAGTTCTCCACATGCACACAGGCCAGCTTAGCTATGTCCACTTATTTGCGGACACACTGGGGCGGTTCGCTGGATCGATGACGCGCATGAGGTGGGAGGCGCCTCATGCGGTCCGCGCCTCGTTCCGCACGAATTATGCGTTGGCACCGTCACCGTGGTTGCGACGCGACTAATTGGAGGCTACGGTAGGAGGATCGACGGTTGAGATGTCATCGTCGTCTGTCGGCTTCAATTGGCTGTCACATGCTAAGATCGTGAAGAAAAGTCTGCCGCCATGACCAACACTAGCTGGAATCGGTGGGAAGTCATGACATAGAGCAAGATGCAGAACAACTGTCGCAAACCCACCATAAACAACGCAAACTAGGAACTTGACTACGTAGGATTGGGGAAGGCGTTAAAAGAAAAATGTCACATCTAACGTCTATGGCGCGTATGCCATGCACGTGTCTTTGATCGAGAGTTAGAGCGATTCTATACTTCCAAACCTTGTACAAACATCAGTTGATTCCTTGCAAACCTCTCTTTCAACAAACACTCGCGGATGGGCGATGGCGAGCTTAAACCATCGTCCAATGAGGTCCTTTGGCGCCGCGACCATTCATGCGACGTTAGCGTCGCTGGCTGACCGCAACCTCTCTTGATCGATGGAGGATGCACGCACACATAGGACTAGATGCAATGCGATGATGGACTCACTGACAAGGTCGGATGTGCCACTTAGGATGAGATTAGGACATCCCAAGGCAGAACCGTCATAACTGAATAGGAAAAACAAATTCCTCGGTTGGAAAACAGCACCATTGTGTTCACGGCGCGGAGCTAAACAGGACGATGCTTTCCAAAAAAAGAGGAGAAGAGCAATTAAGGCATTCGGGATAAGGCGCCTAAACAAGGCACGCCTTATGTCCTCTATGCCTTAAACGCCCTAATAAAAACTAGGGCGCGCCTTTTCCCATCACTGTCCTCAGGGCTGGCTTCACCGACCGTGTTGGTGCGCTACACACGTGGTCCAGGTGGGAGCCTTCAACCAAGGCCGACAGTGAGAACGCAGGCCGCCTCCTCACGCCCTTTTGCGCCATGACTTACTGTTACCCCACGAGGCTCCTTGCCTCTTGTCAGACCCACTTCCACAGTCGTGAGTGGGCACCCGGCACCAAGGCACTTGGCTTGGCTACATTGTCAGTCATCACTGACCTACATCTAGGGTCAGCTTTGGGCTATGACTTGCTCCATTAGGAGCACCGGTATGTCCTTGCGGCCACGCTCATGCATATGTCACCAAGGGTGCGCGACGCACACGCCCTTACTCTCCATCCCATGGGGCGACCAAAGGATCCAACCACCCCATGTGAGGCGCGGGCGTCTCCGACTTGGGAGACGCCCGCGCCCGCAAACATTAGCTTAGATTTCACTTAAAATAAAACTTAGAATTTGTTATTTTAAGTGAAATATGATTTAATGTTCATTCTAGTGATTTTTGTTCGTAGAAAAATAATGGAAACATTTCATTGTGTTTTGATTTGATTATTCATGCATTATCATTAAAGCTACAAAATGATTGAAACTTCCCCTGGACTTATAATGAATTAAAAACATATTTTTTCGTTTTTCATTTGTTTATTTTTTATTTGCCACTCAATTTGATGCGTGAATCATCTCTTTCTGACAACGCAAGATGTCTTAGTAGATGGACCTAGATTGAGCTATGGTGTCTGTACAATAAGTTTCCGTCGCATAATTTTGACATATAATTCTTCAATAGAACATGTTCCGAATAAGAAAGATCTTATGTGTAAGGTTGAGGCCAGAAGAAAGATTTCAAATTGGTCGGTGAAAAAAATTGGAGCGACCCCGCGAAGATCAAGGCTACTTACTACAAACAAGTTTTGTGACAAACCAGTGTTGTTGATTAGTTGCGAGTCGAATTACCTAAGACAATAAAGTTTGGCACTCATCACTGACAAATCAATTCACCCTAAATTCGTAGTTTCCCTTCTATTTGGTCGTCCAGTCCCTGTGTCAGATGGGTCGTTGGGTTGAGTTTTGCTTGAAATAGGGGGGATTGGATAATTTGCTCTAAGAACGTGTAGATGGGATTTGCGTCAAATGTTTATCTAGTAATTAGTGTACTTAAACAAAAAGCATTAGTGATTGAAAGCGCATACATACAATAGCGTGGAAAAAAAAGGTATGTGTTGAGTTCTGGGTGTTTGAGCTGAGTGACGAGCGCGACACGGCGTTGTGAGTGGGTTCTTCAAGAAAGACCATTCAGAAGTCGAGGGGTTTCAAAAACACCAAGGCGCGTCTTCATGAAAGCACGGCAGTGATGAGAATTTGAATGGAAAAAAATTGTAATATCAATAAAATTTACGAAATATGTTTTGAAAGTGATAAAAATGGTGGAACTTGGTTGGAACGCGAGATAACATAACTCAAAAAGGTCGTGACAATTGGCCAAAATGCTCACACCGGAGCGATGCAAAAATCTTGATTTGGAATTGCGATGGGCAAAAAATTCAGTGTAATGAATATCCACCCACGGAGTTCAAGGCATCGGGTATGTTTTGGCCTTAAATTAGATAAGACAGGATGTTGAGGGACTGTGTGGGCTCCCCGTGGGAGTCCCAACAAACAACAAGCAGCAGACGTTTCAACTATCCCACATTTTCAATAATAGGAAGCGATCCCTCGTTGCTGAAACGGACAGGCTGCTCTCAAGCGAGGTCGGCCGAATACTAGTAAGTAGACATGCTTAGAAACAGTATCACCGCCTTGTGGGCGGTGATACTGTTTCTATTCGACTATATAGATTCCAATCCATTTGAAAGGACAAACGAATCTACTCCCACGACAAGGTGGCTGCGGATTCTGCACGTGCCAATTTTCGGGTCCCATTTTTCATTCGAAATGCAACAGGGAGCGCAACCCGGATGTCGCGACGTCGACATTTGGTGACTAACAAGATGGAGAAATGGCGACATCGACATGGTTTGTATCCATGGACGAGGTTGAACAAACGAGAGGTGACGAATGGACGATGAACAGGTCAAATGACAAAGTCGTTACCGAAAGACATTGCAAAAATGCGGAATGGATTTGAACAATGGGCATTAACGAAGTCGTGCAAATGCGATATTGTTCATAGATAACATAAGCGTGAATTACGGACCACGTTAACGGGCTAAAGGACCGAACGAGACTGCCGAAATGTGACACCGTTCATTATGAGCACAACAACTACGACGTGGTCAAACGAGGACCTCGTATTTGTAACTAAACGAAGTTTTACAATGTGGTAGTCGTTCATTGGTATTAGTCTTGGTTTGTAGTCGAGCAATGAACATAATGCACAATTTTTTCCCCTGGTCGTAAGAAACAAAGACGGGGGTGTTGCCTCACCAAGAGTCAGCCATGAGTTAAACCCGGTTTTGTTGATGAAAAACCAGCCATGGCCCACCGTTTCCGGAGGATGAAGTAATGAAAGCAGTGGAAAATCAATCAGGGCAAGAGCACAAGCAATTAGGGTTAGCCTAAGGGTACTAGATGCAATCCACGGCTCGTTGAAACGTTTCCGTTTGCCCAAGGTTCCGCATACGTCACCGAAAAAACCGGGGGTGCGCGTACCGGCTCCGGAGGATGAAGCAATGAAAGCAGTGAGATTTTAATCAGGGAAATAGCACAGGAAATCAGGAATAGCCTAAGGGTACTAGGTGAAATTTACGACTCGTCGAATCGTTTCTGTTTGCCCCAGGTTCCGCACACGTCATCGAAAAAATCGGGGGTGCGCGTACCGGCTCCGGAGGATGAAGCAATGAAAGCAAAGGGATTTTAATCAGGGCAAGAGCACAGGCAATTAGGGTTAGCCTAAGGGTACTAGATGAAATTTACGGCTCGTCGAATCGTTTCCGTTTGCCCCAGATTTTGCACACGTCAACGAAAAAACCAGGGGTGCGCATACCAACTCCACAGGATGAGGCAATGAAAGCAGTGGGATTTTAACGAGGGCAAGAGCACATGCAATTAGGATTAGCCTAAGGGTACTAGGTGAAATTTACGGCTCGTTGAAGCGTTTCCGTTCACCCCAGGTTTCGCAAATGTCACCGAAAAAACTGGGGGTGCGCGTACCGGCTCCGGAGGATGAAGCGATGAAAGTAGTGGGATTTTAATCACGGCAAGAGCACAGGCAATTAGGGTTAGCCGAAGGGTACTAGATGAAATTCACGGCTTGCCGAATCGTTTCCGTTAGCCCCAGGTTCCGCACACGTCACCGAAAAAACCAGGGGTGCGCGTACCGGCTCCGAAGGATGAAGCAATGAAAGCAGTGGGATTTTAATGAGGACAAGAGCACAGGGGATCAGGGTTAGCATAAGGGTACTAGGTGAAACTCACGGCTCGTCGAATCGCTTCTGTTTGCCCAAGGTTCCACACCCGTCACCGAAAAAACCGAGGGTGCGCGTACCGGCTCCGCAGGTTGAAGCAATGAAAGCACTGGGATTTTAATCAGGACAAGAGCACAGGCAATTAGGGTTAGCCTAAGGGTACTAGATGAAATTTATGGCTCGTCGAATTGTTTCCGTTTCCCCCAAGTTCCACACACGTCACCGAAAAAACCGGGGGTGCGCGTACCGGCTCCAGAGGATGAGGCAATGAAAGCAATGGGATTTTAATCAGGGTAAGAGCACATGCATTGAGGGTTAGCCTAAGGGTACTAGGTGAAATTTACGGCTCGTCCAATCGTTTCCGTTTGCCCCAGGTTCTGCAAATGTCACCGAAAAAACCGGGGATGCGCGTACCGGCTCCTGAGATTGGGGCAATGAAAGCAGTGGGATTTTAATCAGGGCAGGAGCACATGCAATTAGGGTTAGCCTAAGGGTACTAGGTGAAATTTACGGCTTGTCGAAGCGTTTCTGTTTGCCCCAGGTTTCGCAAATGTCACCGAAAAAAACCGGGGCTGCCTGTACCGGCTCCGGAGGATGAAGCAATGAAAGCAGTGGGATTTTCATTAGGGCAAGAGCACAGGCAATTAGGGTTAGCCTAAGGGTACCAGATGAAATTCACGGCTAGTTGAATCGTTTCCGTTTGCCCCAGGTTCTGCACACGTCACCAAAAAAACCACCGGTGCGCGTACCGGCTCCGGAAGATAAAGCGATGAAAGCAGTGGGATTTTAATCAGGGCAAGGGCACAGGCAGTTATGGTTAGTCTAAGGGTACTAGGTGAAATTTATGGCTCGTCAAATCGTTTCGGTTTGCCCTAGGTTCCACACACGTCACCGAAAAAACCGAGGGTGCGCGTACCGACTCCTGAGGATGAAGCAATGAAAGCAGTGGGAGTTGAATCAGGGCAAGAGCACAGGCAAATAGGGTTAGCCTAAGGGTACTAGATGAAATTTACGGCTCGTCAAATCGTTTCCGTTTGCCCCAGGTTCCGCACAGGTCACCAAAAAAACCAGGGGTGCGCGTACCGGCTCCACAGGATGAGGCAATAGAAGCACTGGGATTTTAATCAGGGCAAGAGCACATGCAATTAGGGTTAGGCTAAGGGTACTAGGTGAAGTTTACAAATCGTCCAATCGTTTCCGTTTGCCCCGAGTTCTGTAAATGTCACCGAAAAAACCGGGGGTGCGCGTACCGGCTCCTGAGATTGGGGCAATGAAAGCAGTGGGATTTTAATCAGGGCAGGAGCACCTGCAATTGGGGTTAGCCTAAGGGTACTAGGTGAAATTTACGGCTTGTCGAAGCGTTTCCGTTTACCCCAGGTTTCGCAAATGTCATCGAAAAAACCAGGGGTGCCCATACCGGCTCCGGAGGATGAAGCAATGAAAGCAGTGGGATTTTAATCAGGGCAAGAGCATAGGAAATTATGATTAGCCTAAGGGTACTAGGTGAAGCTTATAGCTCGTCGATTCGTTTCTGTTTGCCCGAGGTTCCGCACACGTCACCGAAAGGACCGAGGGTGCGCGTACCGACTCCGGAAGATGAAACAATGAAAGCAATGGGATTTGAATCAGGGCAAGAGCACAGGCAATTAGGGTTAGCCTAAGGGTACTAGATGAAATTTACGGCTCGTCGAATCGTTCCCGTTTGCCCCAGGTTCCGCACACGTCACCGAAAAAACCGGGGGTGCGCGTACCGGCTCCAGAGGATGAGGCAATGAAAGCAGTGGGATTTTTATCAGGGGGAGAGCACAAGCAATTAAAGTTGGCCTAAGGGTACTATTTGGAATTTACGGCTTGTCGAAGGGTTTCCATTTGCCCCAGGTTCTGCAAATGTCCCTGAAAAATCCGGGGGTGCGCGTACTGGCTCTGTAGGATGAAGCAATGAAAGCACTGGGATTTTAATCAGGACAAGATCATAAGCAATTAGGGTTTGCCTAAGGGTACTAGATGAAATTCATGGCTCATCGAATCGTTTCTGTTTGCCCGAGGTTCCGCACACGTCACCGAAAAAACCGGGGGTGCGCGTACCCGCTCCGGAGGATGAAGCAATGAAAGCAGTGGGATTTTCATGAGGGCAAGAGCACAGGCAATTAGGGTTAGCCTAAGGGTACTGGATGAAATTCACGGCTAGTTGAATCGTTTCCGTTTGCCTCTGGTTCTGCACACGTCATCGAAAAAACCGTGGGTGCGCGTACCGACTCCGGAAGATAAAGCAATGAAAGTAGTGGGATTTTAATCAGGGCAAGAGCACAGGCAATTATGGTTAGCCTAAGGGTACTAGGTGAAATATACGGCTCGTCGAATCGTTTCTGTTTGCCCGAGGTTCCACACACGTCACCGAAAAAACCGGGGGTGCGCGTACCGACTCTTGAGGATGAAGCAATGAAAGCAGTGGGAGTTGAATCAGGGCAAGAGCACAGGCAAATAGGGTTAGCCTAAGGGTACTAGATGAAATTTACGGCTCTTCGAATCGTTTCCGTTTGCCCCAGGTTCCGCACACGTCACCGAAAAAACCAGGGGTGAGCGTACCGGCTCCAGAGGATGAGGCAATAGAAGCACTGGGATTCTAATCAGGGCAAGAGCACATGCAATTAGGGTTAGCCTCAGGGTACTAGGTGAAGTTTACGGATCGTCCAATCGCTTCCGTTTGCCCCAAATTCTGTAAATGTCACCGAAAAAACCGGGGGTGCGCGTACCGGCTCCTGGGATTGGGGCAATGAAAGCAGTGGGATTTTAATCAGGGCAGGAGCACCTGCAATTGGGGTTAGCCTAAGGGTACTAGGTAAAATTTACGGCTTGTCGAAGCATTTCCGTTTGCCCCAGGTTTTGCAAATGTCACCGAAAAAACCTGGGGTGCCCGTACCGGCTCCGGAGGATGAAGCAATGAAAGTTGTGGGATTTCAATCAGGGCAAGAGTACAGGCAATTAGGGTTAGCCTAAGGGTATTAGATGAAATTCACGGCTAGTTGAATCGTTTCCGTTTGCCCCAGGTTCCGCACATGTCACCGAAAAAACCGGGGGTGCGCGTACCGGCTGCGGAGGATGAAGCAATGAAAGCAGTGGGATTTGAATCCGGGCAAGAGCACAGGCAATTATGATTGGCCTAAGGGTACTAGGTGAAATTTATAGCTCGTCGAATCGTTTCTGTTTGCCCCATATTCCGCACACGTCACCGAAAAGACCGGGGGTGCGCGTACTGACTCCGGAGGATGAAACAATGAAAGCAAGGAGATTTGAATCAGGGCAAGAGCACAGGTAATTAGGGTTAGCCTAAGGGTACTAGATGAAATTTAAAGCTCGTCGAATCGTTCCCGTTTGCCCCAGGTTCCGCACACGTCACCGAAAAAACCGGGGGTGCGCGTACCGGCTCCAGAGGATGAGGCAATGAAAGCAGTGGGATTTTTATCAGGGCAAGAGCATAGGCAATTAAAGTTAGCCTAAGGGTACTATGTGGAATTTACGGCTTGTCGAAGGGTTTCCATTTTCCCCAGGTTTTGCAAATGTCCCTGAAACCTCCGGGGGTGCGCGTACCGGCTCTGTAGGATGAAGCAATGAAAGCACTTGGATTTTAATCAGGGCAAGAGCATAAGCAATTAGGGTTCGCCTAAGGGTACTAGATGAAATTCATGGATCGTTGAATCGTTTCCATTTGCCCCAGGTTCCGCACACGTCACCAAAAAAACCGGGGGTGCGCGTACCGGCTCCGGAGGATGAAGCAATGAAAGCAGTGGGATTTTGATCAGGTCAAGCGCACATGCAATAAGGGTTAGCCTAAGGGTACTAGATGAAATTCAGGGCTCGTCGAATCGTTTCCGTTTGCCCCAGGTTCCGCACACGTCACCGAAAAAACCGCGGGTGCGCGTACCGGCTCCAGAGGATGAGGGAATGAAAGCATTGGCATTTAAATCAGGGCAAGAGCACATGCAATGAGGGTTAGCCTAGGGGTACTAGGTGAAATTTACGGCCTGTCGAAGTGTTTCCGTTTGCCCCCAGTTCCGCAAATGTCACCGAAAAAACCGGGGGTGCGAGAACCGGCTCCGGAGGATGAACCAATGAAAGCAGTGGGATTTCAATCAGGGCAAGAGCATAGGCAATTAGGGTTAGCCTAAGGGTACTAGATGAAGTTTACGGCTCGTCGAATCGTTTCCGTTTGCCGTATTTCCCTCACACGTCACCAAAAGAACGGGGGCTGCGCGTACCTGCTCTAGAGGATGAGGCAATGGAAGCAGTGTGATTTTAATCAGTGCAAGAGCACATGCAATTAGGGTTAGCCTAAGGGTACTAGGTGAAATTTACGGCTCGTCGAAGCGTTTTCGTTCGCCCCAGGTTTCGCAAATATCACCAAAAAAACCGGGGGTGCGAGTATCCGCTCTTAAGGATGAAGAAATAAAAGCAGTGGGATTTTAATCAGGGCAAGAGCACAAGCAATTAGGGTTAGCCTAAGGGTACTAGATGAAATTCACGGCTCGTCGAATTGTTTCCGTTTTCCCCATATCCGTACACGTCACCGAAAAAACCGGGGGTGCGTGTACCGGCTCCAGAGGATGAGGCAATGAAAGTAGTGGGATTGTAATCAGGGCAAGAGCACATGCAATTAGGATTAGCCTAAGGGTACTAGGTGAAGTTTAGGGCTTGGTGAAGCGTTTCCGTTTGCCCCAGGTTTTGCAAATGTCACCGAAAAAACCGGGGGTGCAAGTACCGGCTCCAGAGGATGAAGCAATGAAAGCAGTGGGATTTTAATCAAGGCAAGAGAACCGGCAATTAGGGTTAGCCTAAGGGTACTAGATGAAATTCACGTCTCGTCGAATGGTTTCCGTTTGGCCAAGGTTCCGCACACGTCCTCGAAAAAACCGTGTGTGCCCGTACCGGCTCCGGAGGATGAAGCAATGAAAGCATTGGGATTTTAATCAGGACAAGAGCACCGGAAATTAGGGTTAGCCTAAGGGTACTAGGTGAAATTTACAGCTCGTCAAATCATTTCTTTTTGCCCAAGGTTCCGCACACGTCACCGAAAAAACCGAGGGTGCGCGTACCGGCTCCGGAGGATGAAGCAATGAAACCAGTGGGATTTTAATCAGGGCAAGAGCACAGGCAATTATGGTTAGCCTAAGGGTACTAGGTGAAATTCACGGCTCGTCGAATAGTTTCTGTTTGCCCCAGGTTCCGCACCCATCACCGAAAAAACCGAGGGTGCGCGTACTGGCTCCGGAGGATGAAGCAATGAAAGCAGTGGGATTTTAATCAGGGCAAGAGCACAGGCAATTAGGGTTAGCCTATGGGTACTAGATGAATTTTATAGCTTGTTGAATCGTTTCCGTTTTCCCCAGGTTCCGCACACGTCACCAAGAAAACCGGGAGTGCGCGTACCGGCTCCAGTGGATGAGGTAATGAAAGCAGTGGGATTTTAATCAGGGCAAGAGCACATGCAATAAGGGTTAGCCTAAGGGTACTAGGTGAACTTTACGGCTTGTCGAAGCATTTCCGTTCGCCCCAGGTTCCGCAAATATCACCGAAAAAACCGGGGGTGTGCGTACCGGCTCTGGAGGATGAAGCAATGAAAGCAATGGGATTTTAATCAGGGCAAGAGCACAAGAAATTAAGGTTAGCCTATGGGTACTAGATGAAATTTTGGGCTCGTCAAATCGTTTCCGTTTGCCGTAGGTTTCGCACACGTCACCAACAAAACCGGGGTTGCGCGTACCAGCTCTAGAGGATGAGGCAATGAAAGCAGTGGGATTGTAATCAGGGCAAGAGAACATGCAATTAGGGTTAGCCTAAGGGTACCAAGTGAAATTTACGGCTCGTCGAAGCGTTTCCGTTCGCCCCAGGTTCCGAAAATGTCACCGAAAAAACCGGGGTTACGCGTATCGGCTCTGGAGGATGAAGCAATAAAAGTAGTGGGATCTTAATCAGGGCAAGAGCACAAGCAATTAGGGTTAGTCTAAGGGTACTAGATGAAATTCACGGCTCGTCGAATCGTTTCCGTTTGCCCCAAGTTCCGCACACGTCAATGAAAAAACGGGGGGTGCGCATACTGGTTCCGGAGGATGAAGCATGGAAAGTAGTGGGATTTTAATCAGGGCAAGAGCACAGGAAATTAGGGTTTGCCTAAGGGTACTAGATGAAATTTACGGCTTGTCGAATCGTTTCCGTTTGCCCTTGGTTCCGTACTCGTCACTGAAAAAACCGAGGGTGCGCGTACCGGCTCCAAAGGATGAGGCAATGAAAGCAGTGGAATTTTAATCAGGGCAAGAGCACATGCAATTAGGGTTAGCCTAAGGGTACTAGATGAAATTCACAGCTCGTCGAATCGTTTACGTTCGCCCCAGGTTCCACACATGTCACCAAAAAAACCGGTGGTGCGCGTACCGGCTCTAGAGGATGAAGCAATGAAAGCAGTGGGATTTTCATCAGGGCAAGAGCACAGGCAATTAGGGTTAGCCTAAGGGTACTAGATGAAATTCACGGCTTGTCCAATCGTTTCCGTTTGCCCCAGGTTCCGCACGTCACCGAAAATCCAGGGTTGCGCGTATCGGCTCAAGAGGACGAGGCAATGAAAGCAGTGTGATTTTAATCACCGTAAGAGCACATGCCATTAGGGTTAGCCTAAGGGTACTAGGTGAAATTTACGGCTCGTCGAAGCGTTTCCGTTCGCCCCAGGTTCCACAAATGTCACCGAAAAATCCGGGGGTGTACGCACCGGCTCCGGAGGATGAAGCAATGAAAGCAGTGGGATTTTAATCAGGGCAAGAGCACAGGCAATTAGGGTTAGCCTAAGGGTACTAGATAAAATTCACGGATTGTTGAATCATTTCCGTTTGCCCCAGGTTCCGCACACGTCACTGAAAAAACCAGGGGTGTGCGTACCGGCTCCAGTGGATGATGCAATGAAAGTAGTGGGATTTTAATCAGGGCAAGAGCACATGCAATGAGGGTTAGCCTAAGGGTACTAGGTGAAATTTACGGCTCGTTGAAGCATTTCCGTTTGTCCCAGGTTCCGCACATGTCACCGTAAAATCCGGGGGTGCGCGTACCGGCTCCGGAGGATGAAGCAAAGAAAGCAGTGGGATTTCAATCAGGGCAAGAGCACAGACAGCCCTCTATAGTCATTGACGGCTACACAGATAGCGACTGGGTACATGACACGGATGCTCGCAGCCGCACTGGTTTTATCTTCCTCATCGCGGGGACTGCAGTCTCCTGGAAGAGTGGAAAACATGGTTGTGTTGCTAGGAGCTCCAGGGAGGCAGAGTATGTGGCACTGGGTGCAGGTACGTGTGAGAGTGTTTGGCTGTCCCGCTTGTTGCAGCAGTTGCGTGTTCCCATTCATTGCATCACCCTGCGCTGTGACAACCAGAGTGCGAAGGCAATCGCTGAGCACGATGGCATGCATCACTCTCGCATTAAGCACATCAACATTGAGCATCACTTTGTACGCGAGCGCATTGCTGCTGGTGAAGTTCATGTTGTCTGGGTCGACACTCGTCAATAGCATGCCGACTTTCTCACCAAAGCGCTCAGCAGTGGAATGTTCAAAGCGGCCGTGCATGCTGTTGGCTTGGTGCGCTCTCGTGATGCCGCCGGTTGATGTGATCCCTGTGTTGTTCACCTCGTTCCATGTTTTTGTGTGTGTGAGGCATGTTCGCCTGTGGGTCATGGGGGAGTGTTGGTTATTGTCACAAACACGCGTAAGTGCCCTCTTGTCTCCATTCATGCACACACCTGACCACTGCAGGTGATTGATCTGGATTAGGGCTCCCTGGTGCAAGACTGTGGTGCAGCATGAAGAACACAGAGGATGTGCCTCCCTCAAGCTGCCAAGTGGTGGCTTCAGCACCAGTCTTGTCACATGCCTTAGTTTAGTAATACACTCATACTAAAAGGGGATACAACTTGTGGGAATGCATGCTTATTAGTTGATTGCATGCTTGCATGTTCCTAGAGTGGTGAACCGGGTTGCTGATCCCTCGGGACCACACGTCCGGCTTGTGCCGGCGTGTGAGAAACCGCCTGGAGCTCGTTCGCTCCAGGGTCGGGTTCGATCCCTGGGTGGCGTCCGGGCCCCACGACGATTGTCTCGCGTGGGTGGCCCGGTCAACTGGCTCTCACCACCTTGCGCACACTTATTCGCTTGTTAAGCTATGACTTGTTACTACATTTTCTAAGTCGTGAGCGTTCCCCGATCCATGGCGTACGTTGTTGCTCGTCACCTGCTTTCTTGCTAGCCTAGCAACTTTGCCTACCTACTGGTGTCAGAGCAGGAGGGCTATCCCTCCCACCGCGACGTCCTGGGACCTCATGAGACTCACGTGCTAAGCGCCGGGTGATCCTGCACAAGCCAAAGCACGAGACAACGGCGGCCTAAGCAGCAGCAGCGGCGGTCATTCTGTACAGTTGCTGGCATCACACTCGTGAACCTCAGCACGAGATCGTGGCAGCTTAGGCAGCAGCAACAGCTACCACTTTGAACAGCTCCTAACATTGAACGATGGGTGATCCTGCGCAAGCCACGGCACAATGCCGTGTCAACCTAAGCAACAGCAGCAGCAGTCATTCTGTGCAGCTGTTGGCACCGAGCGACAGGTGGTTCCGAACAAGCCACAGCACGAGACCGCGGTGTCCTAAGCAACATCGTTGGCAACCACTCTGTGCCATTGCCAACATCGCACTCGTGGATCTTAGCGCGAGACCGCAGCAACTTGGACAGTGGCAGCAACCGCCACTCTGGGCAGCCGCTGTCATCAACCGACGGGTGATCCCGCACGAGCCACAGCACAAGGCCGTGGTGGCCCAAGCAGCAGTAGCAGCAACCATGCCTTGCAGCCGCTGACTTCGAGCTTGTGAACCTTGGCACGTGACGGTAGCAGCGTAGGTGGCAGTCTAGGCAGCCGTAGCAGCCGCCGCTCTGTGCAGCTGCTAGCTTTGCAGCAGTGATCTCAGTCCCAACACTGCAGCTAGGAAGCATCAGCAGTAGCCACTCCGTGCTGCTGCCAACATCGCACTCATGGACCTCAACGCGAGGCCGCAGCAGCTTAGACAGCAGCAGCAGCCGCCACTCTGGGGAGCCGCTGGCATCAATCGACGGGTGAGCTCGCACGAGCCACAGCGCAAGGCTGTGGCAGCCCAAGCAGCAGCAGCAGCAGCCATGCCTTGCAGCCGCTTGGGCTCAGCCGCTTAGCCGCTTGGCACAAGATAGAAGCAGCTTAGGTGGTAGTCTGGGCAGCCGCAGCAGCCGTCGCTCTGTGCAACTGCTGTCTTTGCAGCCGTGACCTCAGCCCCAACCCTGCAACCAGGCCTGATCCCAGCACACTCTCCATCACCGCGGGCTGCCCTGAGGCATCCCATCACTCTGTACACTGGCGTCTCCACCTGAGATCGAGCCAGCCCCTTCGTCATCAACAGTGGCTTGGGACGGTGCAAATACTGACGAGGAGCTTGCATACTACGAGGAGAGGACGGAGAGAGAGGTGTGGTCGAGGGTGCGTCGCAGCAGTCCGGGGAATCACCCCGGTGAAGACTACGATCCCGCTAATCACTACGCGTGGGCGGACGCAAGGGACTACGCAACGCGCTGCCAATCAGCCGATGACGACACCCCAACGTCGCTGAACCAGCCGGCAATAGCATAACAAAACGACCACCAACCTCTTCACTCTCTGGTAAGACCGCCCATTTCCCATAGGACGCGCCCGCAACACCGCCGTGCTGTTCCCCGTGGTGCAGCTCCACCTGCTGCAGCGGCAGCATCTGAGGCCTCCGCTCTGCGTTGTGCTGCATCCCCAGCCGCAACTGCTCCAGAGCCCATCTCGTCTCTTGATATTCTCTCAGCGCTGCAGGCTATCCTTTCATCCAGTGCTGCCGTTGCCACTACCTTTGCAGCCACAGCACGTGCCGCACGTGCACCAGCCAGCATAGCTGCAGGTCAAGCCATTGACACATATACTGCAGCGGTTGACCAGGGACCCTTGGCAGCCTCAGCCGTCAACGTAGCCACTCAGGTTGCTGTAGCAGCAAACGCAGTTGCATCCACCGCAGCCACAATAGCCACAACACTCTCCAATGCAATTGGCTCCACTAACACCTCCACAACATAGGCAGCCTCTCTACCCTCCACATCACCGTCAGTCACTCGGCACCTACAACTGTTGGTTTTGATCGGTACAGTCATCGTCGCTCTGTCAGGTGCAGCTCTGACAGGTGTAGCCTGCTTCGTCGTCACCACATCGTCCTTTGTCGCAGTTGTCTCCTCCTCAGCTGCTGCTGCACTGCCACCACTGTTCTCTCTACGCCGTAGTGCGTGGTGAGCTTGCCTTCTCCTACTCTTCCGCACTCTCTGCCTTCCCTGTATTGGCGTATTCGTGCGTTCAGGTTGTTGCCTTGCAGCGCACTTTCAACACTGATATCTTACTTCCCACGCCCACTTGGGCAAGGGAAACTCTGCCGAATTCTTTTCGGCAGAGTCACGTCGCTGGCACAATGCCAGTCGACGATGACCAATACACAGCACTGCAGGCTGAGCTTCAACGTGAGCGCACTACATTACAGGCAGCTCTCAGTGCTCAGTGGGCTGCTGAGGAAAAACTGAAGGCTGAGTAGGCTGATCAAGAGACATTCGCCGACCACATTACTGACTTGGTTCTGAATCGCCTGCAGCCCACACTGCGCAGCTCTCAGTCCGCTAGCATTGCTGCCGCTTTTTCCACTTCGCCCGCTTCCGCTTCCACTGCCGTTGGCACATCTACCTGTGATCCACTTGCAGTCGTCGCAGCTACTGGCACTGCTGCAGCCAAAAACCTTGCCCCAGCAGTGCAACGCAAGTCTGACTTTGACTCCACTCCACCCCACTTCACACCCAGTCTCACTTTTCACTATTGGGAGGTTTGTTTTAGTGCCTGGGCGCAAGGGGAACAACTGTGGGAATACTACCATGCACCAAATCCCTCAGTTGTCCCACCTTTTGTGCCATTCGATTCTAAGTCAGCTCGAGCGGTCCGAGCCCTCATTCGTGCCGGACCAGACGATCTCACTGATGAGATTGGATCCTACAATGCTGACACTGCACGCCGCACCCCCGCTAACCCGGTTGGGGCTTATGCCCTGATCAAGCGGCGCACTACAGTCACTGGACATGCGGCACAGAGCGTCCTCACCGTCCAGTTCAACACGCTCTCCATGCGTGCTGACAAGACTGCTGACGCCTATTGGGCTCGCAGTCTGCGCCTGTTGCGTGATCTCGGCAAAGCCGCCCCAGGCCAACTCCCCGCTGTCCTCTCCATCGTCAACGGTCTCATCCCTGAACTCAGTGACATCTTCCGCGAAGTGAAGGCCACGGAGTTGGAGCGTCTAGCGGCAATACCTGTTCCCGCTGACGCACCTCCTGGAATCGGGGCTTTGTGGGAGTTCACCTCCCAGCGCCTCACTGACTCGTGGAGCTCCTTGTAGAACAAATGCATCCATCGCGCAGCTGTTGCAGTAGCGACCACCGCATTTCCCTCCTCCTCCACCTCCTCAGCCTCCAGCTCATCCTTCGTCTCCACCTCCACTACCACCGCCACCTCCCTTGCTTCCCAAGGAAGTGGGCGTGGTGGAGGGGGCAACAAAGGTAAAGGCCGAGGAGGTGGCTCTGGCGGTGGCGGGCAGGGGAAAGGGGGCAAAGGTCGCGGTTCTGATAGCACGACATCCCACTCCTCCTCCTCCAGTACTGTCACTCGCTGGAACTGCGGCGCCGCTGGTCATGCGGCGCCCAAGTGCCCTGCACCACCAGATGATGCACGCCTGGCCTCAGCCATGCGTGCTCACTGGGCACGCTCTTCAGGATCAGGTGGAGGCTCTGCCCGCTCCTNCATCCTCCGTCTCCACCTCCACTACCACCGCCACCTCCCTTGCTTCCCAAGGAAGTGGGCGTGGTGGAGGGGGCAACAAAGGTAAAGGCCGAGGAGGTGGCTCTGGCGGTGGCGGGCAGGGGAAAGGGGGCAAAGGTCGCGGTTCTGATAGCACGACATCCCACTCCTCCTCCTCCAGTACTGTCACTCGCTGGAACTGCGGCGCCGCTGGTCATGCGGCGCCCAAGTGCCCTGCACCACCAGATGATGCACGCCTGGCCTCAGCCATGCGTGCTCACTGGGCACGCTCTTCAGGATCAGGTGGAGGCTCTGCCCGCTCCTCCACCTCCGCGAGGTCCAGTCGTAGCTCTACGCACACGTCTTCTCCATTGCCTGCAGCAGCTGCCTACAACACTGTCCTCTCTGCACCTTCTCCACCTACACCCTGGGGTTGGCCCCCGGGATTTGGAGGTCCTGTCTACTTTGGGCCTCTTTCTGGCTTCTACTCACCTCCATCATGGGCGTCCCCCATTCTTGGTCCCCAGCCACACTCCTCTGCCGCACTCATCACCGGACCGCCTGAGGACGAATGCCAGTTGGACTCTGCGCTCTCTCATGCCATCCACCAGCGTCACCTCCGTGATCAGGTAGGTGAGAGTGTACGTTCGGTCGAGGAGGGCCTTGCGTGTGGTGTTGACTTGTCTCTTTGTGGACCCCCCTCTGGTCATGTTCAGGGGTGTCCCCCAGATGATGTCCCATGGATTGAGGATTGGAAGTCGTATAGTCTCCCTCGTTGCCTTGCTGCTTGTGGCCAACGCCTTTTTCCACGTTCTGCCATTGCTGCTGTGAGTCGTGACCTTGCGTCTGTCCGTGTGACGGGTGGCTTTAGGATTCTTGATTCAGGGGCCACCCACCACATGACCTCCTGTCGTTCAGCGTTTGTGTTGTTGGGTCCTGTTGGTTCTGTTTGCTTTGTGCGCACTGGCTCTGGCCACCTTCTCCCTGTCCAGGGTGTCGGTGTCGTCCGCTTCGTTGGCCCTGGGGGGAGCTCTTCCTCCCTGACGTTCTCTATGTGCCTGCTCTTGAGCTCAATTTGCAGTCTGTTACGACTCTCGACGACCAGGGCATGGACTTCTCATCCAGTCGTGGTGTTGCCTCAATTATGCATCGCAACACTGGTCGTGTCCTACTGCGAGGCACTCGCTGTGACCGTCTATTCCGCGTGCCCTCGTTTGTACCTCATCCTTCCACGACTGCTCTTGTTCATGTGGCCCGTTCCCTCACTCCTGCACATGCACAGTTGCTCCATCGTCGTCTCTGTCACATTCACACTGCTGCCATAGACAGTTTGCTTCGGGAGATGCTTGCAAATGGCCTTGATGCCGACACGTTCTTTGCACCCTGCCCCACCGACTGTCTCGAATGTGCTCAAGGCAAAATGTACCGCTCCCCATTCTCCACTTCTGAGTCTTGCACGTCTCACCCACTTGACCTCCTGCACGCTGATGTCATGGGACCCCTTGCCCATGACGCCCTTGGGGGTGTCGGACATTAAGTCCTCTGTCTCACAGACGATTTCTCTCGGATGCGCTGGGTTTTTGCCCTTCGGCAAAAGAGTGACGTCTGTTCCACACTTGAGTCGTGGCTACCACAGGCTGAACTAGCCTGTGGTTGCCGGCTCAAAGTCTTTCGCTGTGACTGTGGTGGCAAGTTCATGGGTCCCACCGCTCACTTTCTCACCTCTCGTGGGGTGTGTATGGAGCCCTCGGCACCTTACACATCCCAGCAGAACGGTGTCTCGGAACGCTGGAATCGCACCCTCACTGATGGAGTTCGTACTCTCCTCAGCGACTCCTCCCTCTCTTCCGTCTTTTCCTTCGAGGCCATGTGCTACATGACCTGGGTATGGAACCGTGTCCCCCACGGTCCCCTTCCTCGCCACATCACCCCCTTTGAGCGCTGGTATGGCCGCCGTGCTGACCTCCGTCTGGCTCGTGTCTGGGACTGTGTGGCTGCTGTCTGGTTGCCAGAGGACTCTCGTGATGGCAAACTGAGTCCTCGTGCACGCCTCTGCACATTTCTTGGCGTCTCTGCCATGTCTAAGGCATGGCGTTTCTGGGACCCCGACCGCTCCCGTGTCATTGAGTCGCATGACGCCCTCTTCTTTGAGGATGTCTTTTCCCGTGACCTGTCCCATGTCCCTCCTCCGTCATCTCTCTCTTTGCTTCGTTGGCTTGGGGGGAGTGGGTCTATTCCAGCCTCCGATCTCCGTGCGTCCACGTCTTCTCCTCAGACAGCGTCCCCTGTTGTCACTCCTACGGACAGTGACGAGGACTCAGTCTCCTCCAGGTCTGGGACCTCAGCGCCCTCCCCGGAGTCCGAGTCACCCCGGTCCTCAACCGGCAGCCCTGTGTCCTTGCCGTCTACCGCCATTCCCGAGTCCTCACACTCGGCACCCACTCCCGCACAGTCCACTGCTCGCTCCACTTCCATCTCATCCCCTGGCCCTGCAGTTTCTCCGGTGCTTGACACCACTGCAGGCGGTGAGCCTCAGGTTCGGCCCCCTTGCCCAGAGCCTTATACTCGTGGGGGGAGACTTTGTGCTCTTCCCTCCTCTCAGCCCTCCTCTTCTAGGGCGCCCACTGAGCCTCTCCCGGCAGGCTCATCCACTGCCTCTCAGCGAGTCACTCGCTTGAGAGCCACACCCTCCACAATTGGTCCGTCAGCGCACCCCACCGGCCTTGATGCACTAGGCCTATCTGTGAGCGTTGTACACCCAAACTCTGTAGTTGGCTATGCTCTTGTAGCCCACGAGTTTCACATTGCTCTTGAGTCTTCTGTCGCTGGTTATGTCGCCGCATGCTTTGCGGCGGCTGGCCTCCCCACTCTCCCTCCTGAGCCCACCACTGTTTGGCAGGCTTGTGAGGCAGCAGACACTGACCTCTGGGAGAAGGCCATGCAGGAGGAGCTCACAGCCCTCCAAGATCATGGAGTCTTTGAGCTAGTGGATCTGCCTGCAGGTCGCAAGGCAGTCTCCGCCCGATGGGTCCTTCGGCGCAAGCTGAAGCCCGATGGAACTGTCGACCGGTACAAAGGACGTCTCACAGCAAAGGGGTTCTCCCAGATCCCCGGCGTTGACTTTGATGAGACCTTTGCACTGGTCGGGAGATACACCACGGCTCGAGCACTCTTGAGTCTCGTCGCCAAGCACGACTGGGAACTGGAGCAGATGGATGTCAACAATGCCTTCTTACACGGGAAGCTCGATGAAGAGATCTACATGATCCAACCCCCTGGCTTCACCGATGGCACAAGCAAGTTATGGAGACTGCGTAAAGCCCTCTACGAGCTCAAGTAGTCTCCGCGATGCTGGAACATGGAGATCTCCTCGACTCTCGAGCGGGGAGGTTACCGTCGCAGCACGGTCGATCCAGCGCTCTTCTTGAGCACCCCCTCAGAGCCGTTTGTGGCAGTGTTGGTCTATGTTGATGACCTGCTCATTGCCTCACCCAGCCCGGCAGCTGTCCAGTCAGTGAAAGACCTGCTGCAGTCTGTGTACAAAATGAAGGACCTAGGTCCTGCACGGGTTTTTTTGGGGATGGAGCTTGAGCGTGATCGTCAGCGTAGCACCCTGCACGTGCACCAGGCCGCGTACATACGCACGCTAGGGGAGCGTTTTGCTCCTCTGCTCACAGACGTTCCCACCGCGTCCACACCAATGACTCAAGCAGGTCAACGCCTGCTAAAGTCATTGGACTCAGCACAGCTGGTAGAGCCTGTCGACGTCACCGACTACCTTAGTGTTGTCGGCTCCCTCATGTATCTCGCCACCACCACTAGGGCAGATGTGGCCTTCGCGGTCAACTTCCTTGCCCAGTTCTCACAACAGCCTTGGTAGAAGCATCTTGAGGCCGCACTGCACGTCGTCCACTACGCGTTGTCCAGTGCACGCGTAGGACTCTGCTACCGTGCTCAGCCCTCTATAGTCGTTGACAGCTACACAGATAGCGACTGGGCACATGACACAGATGCTCGCAGCCGCACTGGTTGTATCTTCCTCGTCGGGGGAACTGCAGTCTCCTGGAAGAGTGAAAAACATGGTTGTGTTGCTAGGAGCTTAAGTGAGGCAGAGTATGTGGCATTGGGTGCAGGTACGTGTGAGAGTGTTTGGCTGTCCCGCTTGTTGCAGCAGTTGCGTGTTCCCATTCATTGCATCACCGTGCGCTGTGACAACCAGAGTGCAAAGGCAATCGCTGAGCACAATGGCATGCATCACTCTCGCACTAAGCACATCAACATTGAGCATCACTTTGTACGCGAGCGCATTGCTGCTGGTGAAGTTCAGGTTGTCTGGGTCGACACTCGTCAACAGCGTGCAGACTTTCTCACCAAAGCGCTCAGCAGTGGAATGTTCAAAGCGGCCGTGCATGCTGTTGGCTTGGTGCGCTCTCATGATGCCGCCGGTTGATGTGATCCCTGTGTTGTTCACCTCGTTCCATGTTTTCGTGTGTGTGAGGCCTGTTCGCCTGTGGGTCATGGGGGAGTGTTGGTTATTGTCACAAACACGCGCAAGTGCCCTCTTGTCTCCATTCATGCACACACCTCACCACTGCAGGTGATTGATCTGGATTAAGGCTCCCTGGTGCAAGACTGTGGTGCAGCATGAAGAACACAGAGGATGTGCCTCCCTCAAGCTGCCAAGTGGTGGCTTCAGCACCAGTCTTGTCACATGCCTTAGTTTAGTAATACAATCATATACTAAAAGGGGATACAACTTGTGGGAATGCATGCTTGTTAGTTGATTGCATGCTTGCATGTTCCTAGAGTGGTGAACCGGGTTGCTGATCCCTCGGGACCACACGTCCGGCTTGTGCCGGCGTGTGAGAAACCGCCTGGAGCTCGTTCGCTCCAGGGTCGGGTTTGATCCCTGGGTGGCGTCCGGGCCCCACGATGATTGTCTCGCGTGGGTGGCCCGGTCAACTGGCTCTCACCACTTCGCTCACACTTACTCGCTTGTTAAGCTGTGACTTGTTACTACATTTTCTAAGTCGTGAGCGTTCCCCGATCCATGGCGTACGTTGTTGCTCTTCACTTGCTTTCTTGCTAGCCTACCAACTTCGCCTACCTACAAAGAGCACATGCAATTAGGGTTAGCCTAAGGGTACTAGGTGAAATTTACGGCTTGTCAAAGCGAATCTGTTCGCCCCAGGTTCCGCAAATGTCACCGAAAAATCCGGGGGTGCGCGTACCGGCCCCGGAGGATGAAGCAATGAAAGCAGTGGGATTTTAATCAGGAAAAGAGCACAAGAAATAAGGGTTAGCCTATGGGTACTAGATGAAATTTTGGGCTCGTCGAATCGTTTCCGTTTGCCTTAGGTTCCGCACACGTCGCCAACAAAACCGGGGTTGCGCGTACCGGCTCTAGAGGATGAGGCAATGAAAGCAGTGGGATTGAAATCAGGGCAAGGGCACATGCAATTAGGGTTAGCCTAAGGAAACTATGTGAAATTTACAGCTCGTCGAAGCGATTCTGTTCGCCCCAGGTTCCAAAAATGTCACCGAAAAAACCGGGGGTACGCGTATCGGATCTGGAGGATGAAGCAATGAAAGCAGTGGGATTTTAATTAAGGCAAGAGCACAAGCAATTAGGGTTAGCCTAAGGGTACTAGATGAAATTCACAGCCCGTCGAATCGTTTCCGTTTGCCCCAAGTTCCGCACATGTCACCGAAAAAAAGGAGGGTGCGCTTACGGGCTCCGGAGGATGAAGCAATGAAAGCAGAGGGATTTTAATCAGGGCAAGAGCACAGGTAATTAGGGTTTGCCTGAGGGTACTAGATGAAATTCACGGCTCGTCGAATCGTTTCCGTTTGCCCCAGGTTCCGTACTCGTCACCGAAAAAATCGAGGGTGCGCGTACCGGCTCCAGAGGATGTGGCAATGAAAGCGGTAGAATTTTAATCAGGACAAGAGCACATGCAATTAGGGTTAGCCTAAGGGTACTAGGTGAAATTTACTGCTCGTCGAATCGTTTTTGTTTGCCCTATATTCCGCACACGTCAACGAAAAAACCGGGGGTGCACGTACCGGCTCCGCAGGATGAAGCAATGAAAGCAATGGGATTTTAATCAGGGCAAGAGCACAGGCAATTAGGGTTAGCCTATGGGTACTAGATGAAATTAACGGCTCGTCAAATCGTTTCCGTTTGCCCGAGGTTTTGCACACGTCACCGAAAAAACCGGGGTTGCGCGAACCAGCTCTAGAGGATGAGGCAATGAAAGCAGCGGGATTTCAATTAGGGGAAGAGCACATGCTATTAGGGTTAGTCTAAGGATAATAGGTGAAATTTACGGCTCGTCGAAGCGTTTCCGTTCGCCCCAGGTTCCGAAAACGTCAGCGAAAACGCCGGGGGTGCGCGTATCGGCTCTCGAGGATGAAGCAATGAAAGCAGTGGGATTTTAATCAGGACAAGAGCACGGACAATTGGGGTTAGCCTAAGGGTACTAGATGAAATTCATGGCTCGTCGAATCGTTTTCGTTTGCCCCAAGTTCCGCACACGTCAGTGAAAAAACCGGGGGTGCGCGTACCGGCTCCAGTGGATGACGCGATGAAAGCAGTGGGATTTTAATCAGGGCAAGAGCAGATGCAATTAGGGTTAGCCTAAGGGTACTAGGTGAATTTTAGGCTCGTCAAAGCGTTTCCGTTTGCCCCAGGTTCCGCAAATATTACCAAAAAACCAGGGGTGCGCGTACCGGCTCCGGAGGATGAAGTTATGAAAGCAGTGGGATTTTAATTAGGGCAAGAGCACAGGCAATTAGGGTTAGCCTAAGGGTACTAGATGAAATTCACGACTCGTCAAATCGTTTCCGTTTGCCCCAGGTTCCGCACATGTCACCAAAGAAACCGGGAGTGCGCGTACCGGCTCTGGAGGATGAAGCAATGAAAGCAATGGAATTTGAATCAGGGCAAGAGCACAGGCAATTAGGGTTAGCCTAAGGGTACTAGATGAAATTCACGGCTTGTCAAATCGTTTCCGTTTGCCCCAGGTTCCGCACATGTCATCGAAAAATCCCGGGTTGCACGTATCGGCTCCAGAGGACGAGGCATTGAAAGCAGTGGGATTTTAATCAGCGCAAGAGCACATGCAATTAGGGTTAGCCTAAGGGTACTAGGTGAAATATACGGCTTGTAGAAGCGTTTTTGTTTGCCCCAGGTTCCGCAAATGTCACCAAAAAATCCAGGGGTGCAAGTACCTGCTCCGGAGGATGAAGCAATGAAAGCAGTGGGATTTTAATCAGGGCAAGAGCAGAGGCAATTAGGGTCAGCCTAAGGGTACTAGATGAGATTTACGGCTTGTTGAATCATTTTCGTTTGCCCCAAGTTCCGCACACGTCACCGAAAAAACCAGGGATGCGCGTACTGGCTCCAGTGGATGATGCAATGAAAGCAGTGGAATTTTAATCAAGGCAATAACACATGAAATTAGGGTTAGCCTAAGGGTACTAGGTGAAATTTACGGCTCGTCGAAGCGTTTTCGTTTGCCCCAGGTTCAGCACATGTCACCAAAAAATCCGGGGGTGCGCAAACCGGCTCCGGAGGATGAAGCATAGAAAGTAGTGGGATTTTAATAAGGGCAAGAGCACAGAAAATTAGGGTTAGCCTAAGGGTACTAGATGAAATTCAAGGCTTGTCGAATCGTTTTCATTTGCCCCAGGTTCGGCACACGTCATTGAAAAAACCGGGCGTGCGCGTACCGGTATGGAGGATGAAGCAATGAAAGCAGTGGGATTTCAATCAGGGAAAGAGCACAGGCAATTAGGGTTAGCATAAGGGTACTAGGTGAAATTACGGCTCGTCGAATGGTTTCTGTTTGCCTCAGGTTCCGCACACATCACCGAAGAAACCGGGGGTGCACGTACCGGCTCCGGAGGATGAAGCAATGAAAGCAGTGGGATTTTAATCAGGGCAAGAGTTCAGGCAATTAGAGTTAGCCTAAGGGTACTAGATGAAATCTATGGCTCGTCAAATCGTTTTCGTGTTCCCCAGGTTCTGCACACGTCACCGAAAAAACCGGGGTTGTGCGTACCAGCTCCAGAGGATGAGGCAATGAAAGCAGTGGGATTTTAATGAGGGCAAGGGCACATGTAATTAGGTTTAGCCTATGGGTACTAGGTGAAATTTACCGCTTGTCGAAGCGTTTCCGTTCGCCCCAAATTCCGCAAATGTCAGCAAAAAAACCGGGGGTGCACGTATCGGCTCCGGAGGATGAAGCAATGAAAGCAGTGGGATTTTAATCAGGGCAAGAGCACAGGCAATTCGGGTTAGCCTAAGGGTACTAGATGAAACTCACGCCTCGTCGAATTGTTTCCGTTTGCCCGAGGTTCCGCACACGTAACCAAAAACCAGGGGTGCGCGTACTGGCTTCGGAGGATGAAGTGATGAAAGCAGTGGGATATTTATCAAGGCAAGAGCACAGGCAATTAGGGTTAGCCTAAGGGTACTAGGTGAAATTTACGGCTCATCGAATAGTTTCTGTTTGTCCCAGGTTCCGCACCCGTCACTGAAAAAACCGAGGGTGCACGTTCTAGCTCTGGAGGATGAAGCAATCAAAGTAGTGGGATTTTAATCAGGGCAAGAGCACAGGTAATTAGGGTTAACCTAAGGGTACTAGATGAAATATACAGCTTGTTGAATCGTTTCCGTTTGCCCCAGGTTCCGCACACATCACCAAAAAAACCGGGGGTGCGCGTATTGGCTCCAGTGGATGAGGCAATGAATGCAGTGGGATTTTATTGAGAGCAAGAACACATGCAATTTGGGTTAGCCTAAGGGTAGTAGGTGAAATTCACGACTCGTCGAAGCGTTTTCGTTCATCCCAGGTTCCGCAAATATCAGCGAAAAACCGGGGGTGCGCATACCGGCTCCGGAGGATAAAGCAATGAAACTTGTGGGATTTTAATCAGGGCAAGAGCATAGGCAATTAGGGTTAGCCGAAGGGTACTAGATGAATTTAAAGGCTTGTCGAATCGTTTCCGTTTGCACTAGGTTCCGCACATGTCAGCGAAAAATCCGGGGGTGCGCGTACCGGCTCCAGAGGATGAGGTAATGAAAGAAGTGGGATTTTAATCAGGGCAAGAGCACATGCAATTAGGGTTAGCCTAAGGGTACTAGGTGAAAATTATGGCTCGTTAAAGCATTTCTGTTCGCCCCAGGTTTCGCAAATGTCACCGAAAAATCCGGGGGTGCACGTACCGGCTCCGGAGGATGAAGCAATGAATGAAGTGGGACTTTAATCAGGGCAAGTGCACAGGAAATCAGGGTTAGCCTAAGGGTACTAGATGAAATTCACGGCTTGTTGAATTGTTTTTGTTTGCCCCTGGTTCCGCACACGTCAGCAAAAAAACCAGGGGTGCGCGTACCGGCTCCAGTGGATGATGTAATGAAAGCAGTGGGATTTTATTCAAGGCAAGAGTACATGCAATTAGGGTTAGCCTAAGGGTACTAGGTGAAATTGACGGCTTGTCGAAGCGTTTCCGTTCGCCCCAGGTTCCGCAAACATCACCGAAAAAACCGGGAGTGCGCGTACCGGCTCCGGATGATGAAGCAATGAAAGCAGTGGGATTTTAATCAGGGCAAGAGCACAGGCAATTAGGGCTAGCCTAAGGGTACTAGATGAAATTCACGGCTTGTCGAATTGTTTTCGTTTGCCCCAGGTTCTGCACATGTCACCGAAAAATCCGGGGGTGCGCGTACCGGCTCCGGAGGATGAAGCAATGAAAGCAGTGGGATTTTAATCAGGGAAAGAGCACGAACAATTAGGGTTAGCCCAAGGTAACTAGATGAAATTCAAGGCTTGTCGAATCATTTCTGTTTGCCCCAGGTTCCGCACACGTCACCGAAAGAACCGGGGGTGCGCGTACCGGCTCCAGAGGATGAGGCAATGAATGCAGTGGGATTTTAATCAGGGCAAGATCATAAGCAATTAGGGTTAGCCAAAGGGTACTAGATGAAATTAAAGGCTTGTCGAATCGTTTCCGTTTGCACCAGGTTCCGCACATGTCAGCGAAAAATCCGGGGGTGCGCGTACCGGCTCCAGAGGATGAGGTAATGAAAGTAGTGGGATTTTAATCAGGGCAAGAGCACATGCAATTAGGGTTAGCCTAAGGGTACTAGGTGAAATTTACGGCTCGTCGAAGCGTTTCTGTTCGCCCCAGGTCCGCAAATGTCACCGAAAAATCCTGGGGTGCGCGTACCGGCTCCGAAGGATGAAGCAATGAATGCAGTGGGACTTTAATCAGGGCAAGAGCACAGGAAATCAGGGTTAGCCTAAGGGTACTAGATGAAATTCACGGCTTGTTTAATCATTTTTGTTTGCCCCTGGTTCCGCACACGTAGCAAAAAAACCAGGGGTGCGCGTACCGGCTCCAGTGGATGATGTAATGAAAGCAGTGGGATTTTATTCAGGGCAAGAGTACATGTAATTAGGGTTAGCCTAAGGGTACTAGGTGAAATTGACGGCTTGTCGAAGCGTTTCCGTTTGCCCCAGGTTCCGCAAACATCACCGAAAAAACTGGGGGTGCGCGTACCGGCTCCGGATGATGAAGCAATGAAAGCAGTGGGATTTTAATCAGGGCAAGAGCAAAGGCAATGAGGGCTAGCCTAAGGGTACTAGATGAAATTCATGGCTTGTCGAATTGTTTTCGTTTGCCCCAGGTTCTGCACATGTCACCGAAAAATCCGGGGGTGCGCGTACCGGCTTCGGAGGATGAAGCAATGAAAGCAGTGGGATTTTAATCAGGGAAAGAGCACAGACAATTAGGGTTAGCCCAAGGTTACTAGATGAAATTCAAGGCTTGTCAAATCGTTTCTGTTTGCCCCAGGTTCCGCACACGTCACCGAAAGAACCGGGGGTGCGCGTACCGGCTCCAGAGGATGAGGCAATGAAAGCAGTGGGATTTTAATAAGGGCAAGAGCACATGCAATCAGAGTTAGCCTAAGGGTACTAGGTGAAATTTATGGCTTGTCGAAGCGTTTCCGTTTGCCCCAGGTTCCGCAAATGTCACCGAAAAAACTGGGGGTGCGGGTTCCGGCTCCGGTTGATGAAGCAATGAAAGCAGTGGGATTTTCATCAGGGAAAGAGCACAGGCAATTAGGGTTAGCCTAAGGGTACTAGATGAAATTCACGGCTCGTCGAATCGTTTTCGTTTGCCCCAGGTTGCGCACACATCACCGAAAAAACCAGGGGTGCGTGTACGGGCTCCGGAGGATGAAGCAATGAAAGTAGTGGGATTTTTATCTGGGCAAGAGTAGAGGCAATTAGGGTTAGCCTAAGGGTACTAGGTGAAGTTTATGGCTCGTGGAATCATTTCTGTTTGCCCCAGGTTCCGCAAATGTCACCTCAAAAACCGGAGGGTGCGTCCTTGCCCTTGCCCCTGCCCCTGCCCCTACCCCTGCCCCTGCCCCTACCCTTGCCCCTGCCCGTGCCCTTGCCCCTGCCCATGGGGCATACACCAACAATCCTTCCACCCATCGCCTCCCCCTGCCCCTCCACCTTCCTCTCCCCCTCACTCACCCCCTCTCTCCCCCCTCCCTTCTCCTTCTCTCCCACCTTCTCTCTCACCCTCTCTTTGTCCCACCCCTTGCTGTCATCCTCCCTCCCTCCCTCTCTCTCGCTCTCACTCTCTCTCTCTCTCTCGCTCTCTCTCTCTCTCTCTCTCTCTCTCTCTCTTTCTCTCTCTCTCTCTCTATC
>SZWC01004313.1:157061-170025 GCA_023375785.1 Penium margaritaceum
ACCCACTACCCTCCACCCCTTCCATGCCTACATTCCAACAGCGAATGAATGCGGATGAATGAATGTGAAGTTCTGGCCATCTGAATATCCTGTGCCATTTGAGTAGCAGCAGCAGAACAGGAAGCAGTACCACAAGCAGCACCAGAAGCAGTACAAGAAGCAACATCGACAGCAGAAGCAGTAGCTTCACAAGCCACAGCAGTATCAACAGCGGCATTAGCATTAGCAGCAGAAGCAGTAGCATTAGCAGCAGCAGCAGCAGCAGAAGCAGCAGTAGCAGCAACAGAAGCAGCAGCAGCAGCAGCAGAAGTAGCAACAGTAGCAGCAGCAGCAGCAGCAGCAGCAGCAGCAGCAGCAGTAGCAGAACCAGCAGCACCACGAGCAGCACCAGGAGAAGCTACAGAAGTGCTGTTGCCACAGCTGCTTCCGGCAGAAGCAGTAGCACTACCAGCACCACAATGAACGGCAGCAGCAGCAACAGTAGCTGAAGGAGCAGCAGCAGTAGCGACGAATGATGCAGAGGTAGCAGTAGCAGGAAGAGGAAGAACGGCTGAAGCTTCTCACAACTAGATTGTGTGGTTGGTTGGATACGACGCAAGCTGTGCATCGTCCAGCCACCACGGTTCGTTTGGGATGCACTTGCAGCAAAGACGGCAGAGCTAGGGAAGAGAGCAGAGCAGCTAGAAACACACACACACACGAAACACGCACGCATGGAACGCGGGGTCCTCTTCCAAAAGCAACGACGCTTTTTCTTGTCAACGGTGAGGATCACCATAGCCATGTTGACACCGCCTTTGCCAAGGAAGTGGCTCAGTCCCACAAACTCCTCCAAGTCCATTGCATGGGCGAGATTCTTTTAGCTTCAGTGTAGAAGAGCGAACGCGTTTGGTTGCTTCTTGTTTCAGAAACTCAACAGAGCCCTCTCTCCGAACAGGAATGGATATCTAGACACGCAAACCCATGATTCTCCAGATCTGATGTCCAATCTGCGTCAACATAGCCTTTTCTTAACTCATCGTTGCTTCCTCCAAGGACATGCCCCCCAATCAGCCACCCTCTCGATGTCACGGTGAAGATGCATCATGGAAGCCCTATGTGCTGTAGCAGGACCACTCGTGAAGTGACCCACTGCTCCCAATGGAAAGCTGATGCCGCGATGCATGGCCGCTATCAGGTGCATCAAGCTTCTTGCCACACAATGGTACTTTGTCATTTTTTCTTGCAAAACATGTAAGGATTTCACCTTCGTAAAGTGGGCAGGGCGTGCTAGCCTAAACCGGTGGAGGTGAAGGTGCGCATGTCTGCAGCGGCGGCCGAGGGGAAGGCGGTGCACACCTCCCAGAGCATGTGGAAGTGTGGTACCACCTTTGGAGGATGCATGGACGTTGCTGGAAAAGTGGGAACAATACTGCACTTCTTGTTCAAGAGTTCGAAAAAACCAAAAAAACAGGAAACTACAGGCCGAGTGACGCATAGCAGGCAACCTGACATCACCAAACCGCCAACCGCTCTGCAGTGTTCTTGGACGAACCTTGTTGCTTTGGAATCACACAATGCTCATCCCATGTACTTTACAATGTGCCACGAATCACATCATCTTGTACATGAGACATGGCCCATTTATTTTGTAAACATGGCAATCTGAGACCAATAGCACCGTTAACAGGGGCTCCTGTACACCGGACCACCAATCTTAAGAATCTCATAGGGCCGCCACTGTAAAGCGCCTTTGGTCTTCAACGAGACTTGGCTTGCAAACCATGCATACGGCAAGACACACTTGCACCGACCGAGGTTCATTAACCCTTCGCTCTCCATAAGGACGAATCAAGGCACATGTGAAGGTACATGTTGAGGCACATGATAAGGCACATGTTAAGGCACATGCTAAGGCACATGCTAAGGCACATGTTAAGGTACATGTTAAGGCACATGCTAAGGCACATGTTAAGGCACATTTTAAGGCACATGATAAGGCACATGTTAAGGCACATGTTGAGGTACATGTTAAGGTACATGTTAAGGCACATGTTAAGGCACATTTTAAGGCACATGATAAGGCACATGTTAAGGCACATGTTGAGGTACATGTTAAGGTACATGTTAAGGCACATGTTAAGGCACATGTTAAGGCACATGTGAAGGTACATGTTAAGGCACATGATAAGGCACATGTTAAGGCACATGCTAAGGCACATGCTAAGGCACATGTTATGGTACATGTTAAGGCACATGCTAAGGCACATGTTAAGGCACATTTTAAGGCACATGATAAGGCACATGTTAAGGCACATGTTGAGGTACATGTTAAGGTACATGTTAAGGCACATGTTAAGGCACATGTTAAGGCACATGCTAAGGCACATGTTAAGGTACATGTTAAGTTACATGTTAAGGCACATGTTGAGGTACATGTTAAGGCACATGCTAAGGCACATGTTAAGGTACATGTTAAGGCACATGCTAAGGCACATGTTAAGGCACATGTTAAGGCACATGTTATGGCACATGTTAAGGCACATGTTAAGGCACATGTTGAGGCACATGTTAAGGCACATGATAAGGCACATGCTAAGGCACATGTTAAGGCACATGTTAAGGCACATGTTGAGGCACATGTTAAGGCACATGATAAGGCACATGCTAAGGCACATGTTAAGGCACATGTTAAGGCACATGTTGAGGTACATGTTAAGGCACATGTTTTACCATCACCCAGTCTGACATCTGACCGGTCATGACCTCCTTGGTTGTTAATGAATATGCCCCGTTCTTAGGACCATCTAATACCATTGTTCCTTGAAATTCCAAAATTTTAATCTGGTTTTCAGATAATGGTGAGTCTCAGGCCTTCTGGGATGTCATTGAAACGCACCACAATTCCGAGAGTTCGTCATCCACTTCAGCCAACATGGCCGGCCACCAAAAGAAGCGAGTCATCATCATGCAGGCTGTGTCAACAGAGAAGTGGCTGTTTGCGCTTCTATGACAGCACTCCCAAGGAGTCTGCTGCTGAAGTGCTAGCACCTCAGACATCACCACCTCCTGCGTTCCATGCCTCTACAAATTCAATACCTTGAAGGGAAATTCCCCGAGCGATGCGCTCCTCGTGTTCC
Source organism: Penium margaritaceum (assembly GCA_023375785.1). Lineage (NCBI taxonomy): Eukaryota > Viridiplantae > Streptophyta > Zygnematophyceae > Desmidiales > Peniaceae > Penium > Penium margaritaceum. The sequence continues at coordinate 160,181 of SZWC01004313.1, forward strand.
TTAAACCCTTTCATAAAAACTTCACCATAAGATCATCCTCTTGAAATTATTCTGCACCATCTGGCCTATTTTTCGTGTTGTTTTGGCTGCTAGCTTGTGAGGACCCGGATGGTATGAGAAATCTGAATCCAAGTACGACTCAAGGTACTCTGAATAACGTGATTCGCACCGGCAGAGATTTGGCTGTTTTTTTTAGTGCTTGTTTGCATGGTGATCAGTGTAGAATTTTCACTGCTGTGATTTTAGTTCACACTGATAACTACTTGTGGTTTCTACTATAGAGAGCATGTCCTTGTCATGCGTGTTGTACGTTTGCCGCACGATCAGTGGTTTACCGTTGCCAGAGGTTTGCACAAGAATCACACCAATTGCATTATCAAATGAATTCTTCACCACCTTCAATCCCAAGCCAGATCTTGGTAAAGTGCAAGGCCGAACTGTAGGTTTCAGCCCAATCAAGATTATGAATCATTTTAAGTTGCCTAATTTCCTCAAATGTAGGAACTGGCAGCGACATTCTGGCTTGGCCAAGTATGATCCTTCTCCAACAAGAACCAAGCTTGCATGGCCCCCATTGCTTCCATATCATTCACATTGCACATTCTCAGTCACTTGTACATGGCCTTCACCTCACGCACATACATGGATAATCATCCATTATACATGGACGATGGATAATTGTCCATTATACATGGACAATGGATAATCGTCCACTATACATGGATAATGGTCGCAATTTGCATACTTCCTAGTCTGCCAACATTCTCCCCCAATGGTGGGCTCAGTTTCTAATACTTCCGAGTCTACCAACTTTCTCCTCTGCAAGGTAATGTTGAGAAAGGTTTTACACAGAAGATATTTGTACCAGAACCCACAGCACCTTCCACACATTCTCCTCACAATCCTCCATCTGTTGGACCTTGAAGAGAGGGGCAGCGATGGAACAGCGAGCACTTGGGCATGGAAGGGCATGGGATGTACTCTTGAATACTTGTTACATCACTCAAAACAAGGCAGTACATAAGTAGTAAGAGCATGGGCAAGTCTGCCCTCTTACAAGCCACACACCTTGGACATGGAGGCCAAGTCTCACTCACACCACACTAGAAGCTCACACAAGAGAGGCAATCAGCCCAGCAATCAGGCAGGCCACTCACACACGACCTAGAGAGCTAGATTATGCTCTTATTTCACACTCCTAGTGGTCACCTCACCCACAATCACATGGGAAATCGCCATGTGTCCATGGCTAGCACACCAAACCATCAAGAGGATCACAACTCACCTAAAAAGTAAAGCCACATCCATCAATCCTAGTCAGCACACTCCGGCAGGGCAAGACTAGTACCAAGGGCCCTTTTGGATATGGTCTTCAGCTGGTCTTGACCCTGGACCTCTCGTCGTTTTTCCTTTTTGAGACGAAGGCATGGACCCCTGGCACAGATTCCTATGGTGCATGACCCCGGAAACTATAGAAATTCCTTTCTCCCCATCCGACCGTTGGATCAGTCCGAAACTTGGACTGTAGACAATTTTCCATCTGATCTTTTGCGTGGTGAAGTTGGATTGGTGATTGGATCAGGACTTTGGTATTTTATCCATGCCTGATCATGTGGACCTGTGATTGAGTCAGTTGGCCCCATATCTAAGAATCTCCCATTTTGCCGCAGTAAGAGTGGGCTGAGTCCACATGCCTTCATGCAAAAACACTACTTCTCCCGGGTCACTGGCTTGGTGCAGAAATCAGCAACCTGGTTGCTGGTTGGAATGAACTCTAGCTTGATGACACCTTCCTGCACCATGTGCCTGATGAAGTGATATGTAATGTCAATATGATTGGTGCGTGCATGGTGCTCTGGGTTCTTGGCGAGTGCGATTGCACACTGGTTGTTGACGTGCATAGGCACCGGCACTGTTGCACTCCCAATGATGTCCGCCATGAGACGTTGTAGCCAGACTGTTTCCTTGGCTGCAAGCTACGGGACACATACACAGGTTCTCTGCTATAGGTGACCACAACCAGCTGCCGCTTGCTACACCAGCTGATGGCTCCGCCGTTCATGAGGAACACATACCCAGAGATGGACTTAAATCCTCAGGGTTGGAAGCCTAATCTGCATCTGCATAGCCGATGATGTTGCTGTCGTTGGCATTGTAGGTGATGCCGACATTGATGGTGCCAGCAAGGTAGCAGAAGATTCGCTTGAATGCCTTCAGGTCCTCAGGTCAGGGATTATCCAGGTGCTGGCTGTGAGCTCCTACACCGTGTGCGATGTCTGGCCTGGTTGCCACCATCAGGTACATTGGGCTGCCGATGACACTCTAGTACTTCTGTTGCTCAGCTGCGTCTGTGTCTCCATTGAAACTTGTCAGGTGCTACCGCGTCTCGAGCACTTTGCCGATGGGTTTGGCTTCCGCCATGTCGAACTGCTGCAGGACATCTTTGATGTAGCGGGTCTGCTGTAAGGAGAGAGTGCGTGAATTGTGGTCACATGTGATTTGAATGCCGATGTAGTAAGAGGCCTCCGCAAGGTCCAACAAATGGAAGTGCTCCTGCATGGCTGCCTTGCACTCTTGTAATGCGGACATGCTGTTGGAGAGGAGGAGCATGTCATCAACATAGACAATGATGACCAGCATTTCATGCTCATGCTGCCAACAGTAGACACTATAGTCACGCTCGCTGTGCTCAAACCCCATGCACTACACCGCCGCGTCCAGCTTCTGGTTCTAAGAACACGACGCCTAGTTCAAGCCATACAACGACTTTTGCACCTTGCATGGTAGGTGCTCCTGGCCATCCATGACAAACCCCTCTGGCTGCTCCATGTAAATCTCCTCCTCTAGGTCACCATTCAGGAACGCCGTCTTGATGTCCATGTGGTGGACCTCAAATTCCTCTGCTGTTGCACAAGAAAGGAGCGTGCACAGAGAGGCAAATTTGGCAACACGGGCGAAGGTTTCTGCGTAATCCATGCCCTCCTGCTGCGAGTACCCCTTGGCGACCAGCCTCGCCTTGTACTTCTTGAGGCTACCATGTGCTCCCTGTTTCTTCTTAAACACCCACTTGCATTTGATGACCTGACGTTTAGGTGGACGCTCAGTCATCTCCCATGTGCCATTGTCCAGCTGCGACTGAATCTTCTGCTGCACAACGTGCTTCCAATCTGCTGTGCCTTGTGCTGCCATTACCTCCTTGTAGGTCCATGGCTCATTTGAATCTGCTGTAACTGCTACAATCATTTGCTCCAGATTTTGTAGCATCCAGAAGGTAGTGCGTTCTGCAGGCTTGTAGCACACCCTGAGAGGGTACCTACGACCTGGAGCTAGTGCGTTGATGGGTGGCTGGCGCGGTGTTGTTGGCACAACTGCTGACTCTGCTGCTGGTGTTTCCCCTTCCACCTCCTCTGCTATTGCTGATGAGGCTGCTGTATCTGCTGTATCAGACATGGGAGAGTAGGGTACTTTTCCCACTCTCACGGGTGAGGAAAGGGGAGAGGAGGATCAGATCAGTTGCTCCCACTAGTCTGTCAACTGCTTGTTCAGTTGCCTTTTCACAAATGATATTGGTGTCGATGCTTTCGTCAAAGACGATGTCTCAGGAAATGATGACGTGGCCCGTATCCCTCTCATAGAGACAATAAGCCTTGCTTACCACGTCGTAGCCGATCATGAGTATCTGCACGTTTTTGGCATCCAACTTCTATTGCTTCTCCTTAGGCACGTGCATGTGTGCCATGCTGCCGAAGGCACGCAGGTGACCCACCCTAGGCTTCTTTCCAAACCACGCCTCGTACAACGTCATCTGCTCTAGCGCCTTTGTTGGACTATGGTTCTTGATGTAGACCACCGTGCGCACAGCTTCAGCCCGTAGGTTGTAGGCCAGCCGGGCTGCGTGCAACATGGAGAGCACGGAATCCACAAAACTCTGGTTGGCGCATTCTACTACATCATTTTGCTGTGTCAAGTATGGCACGTTGCACTGTGGCTTGATACCTGCTGCTGCAAGGTAGGCCTGGAACTCCTTGCTCAGGTACTCGCCACCACGGTCGCTCCGCGGTGCCTTGATCCTTTTTCTGGTCTGGTTCTCCACCATTGCCTTAAACTTGTTAAACTTATCAAAGCATTGGTCCTTGGAGGCAAGGAAGTACACAGCAGTGAAACGGCTGAAATCATCAATGAATGCGAGGAAGTACCTAGAGCCTCCAAAGCTCTCTGTTTGCATGGGGCCACATAAGACCGTGTGGACTAGCTCCAACACCTCTTTTGCACGGTCTCCTGCTCCAGAGAACGCCTCATAGTGGTGCTTCCTCTCCAAAAAGTGGATGCACAACTATTGTTTGAACTTGGAGATGGTCAATAGATCGCACACCATCTGCTTAGTTTGCAGCTGCTACAACGCGCGCATGTCGACGTGGCCATGGCGTTCATGCCAGATCTCGCCATGTGTGGCCTGCACCACTGCTGTAAGGCTCTGTTCTCGCAGGACCTTGGACGCCCCAAGCAGCCAGTACATGTCACCCTCCTTCACCGACCTGGCCAGCTCCTCCCCCGTGTCTTTATTGAGGACGTAGCCGTAGTCGTTGTTGAAGATGAAATGTAGTCCTGTGTTAGAAAGAGAGGAGACCAAGAGGAGGTTGAATGCAACAACAGGTACATACAGCACTCCATGGAACACCCCCACTTCCATGCCATGTGGTGTCTCCAGCCACATCTTTACAATCGGAATCCCCTCAACATCACCCGATCATCACCCACAGCAATAGGTCAAGGGGAGGTTTACAGCAATTGCGAGAACCACACTTTGTGGTGCGTCAAACTCTTGGTGCACCCGGAGTCCTTGTACCATGCCATGTCTGCTTTCTCCACCTGTGACATGTCGGACTTCGCCATGAAGAAGCGGTCGCGCACCTCCTTGGCCACGTTCATGTTGCCAAAGTAGCGCACTCCAACCTGGTTCCGCTACTACTACTGCTGATGTGTTGTAACTGCTGCTGCTGCTGTGGAGACTGCTGCTTTTGCTGCTGCTTCTTCTGCTCTTTCTGGTCCCTCTTGAATTTGAAGCACTCTTTCTTGTAGTGCCCCTCTTTTTGGTAGTAGTGGTACTTGCCTTTCTTCTTCCCTCTCTACTGCCCTTACTGCTGCTGCTAGTTGCAATAAATAGTGACAAAGTCTGCTTCTGTCCTGCTGCTACCGTCGTTGCGCTTGACTGTGTTGGGGCGTAGCTCCACCTGCACCAAGTGAGTGCAGATGAAGTCAAGGTGGAGAGTAGGCTGGCACTCTATAGTCTCCCGCACCATGTCGTAGCTTGAGGGGAGACCCCTCAGCAAGAGGAGGATCAAGCATGTCTCCTCAACAAGATTCCCGCCTGCTTTGAGCTAATTAGCAAGGTCCTTGGCCCTGTCCAGATATGCCTCCATTCCCTCACCACTCTGCATCCTCAATACCATCATCTTCTCCTCCAAAAGTATGAGGAAGGCTGGATCCTTACACTCATACTTCTTGCACAATGTTTCCCACCCCTCCTTTACCGTCGCCGTCTCGCTCATATAGAGAGATACGGGTTAGAGATGGTGTTGACATGCAGCCTGTAAGCCTGCCTGTCCTTCTTCCTCCACTCCCTAGACATTGCTGCTGCAAATGTAGATGAACCTGCACCGGCTGCAGCCTTCTGCGGTGTCTTCCCCGCCACCACTTGCGTTGCTGTGGTACCCACTACTTGCGGAATTGGAGCTGGCTCTTCGCCGCTCACCACCTCCAACAAGCCCTGCTCCTCCAAGAGAAGACGGGTGCGGGTCTTCTAGACGGCAAGTTTGGCACGTCCTTCCAGCCTCTCAAGAGGCTGAGTGGCTTGCACAATGGCTGCTGCTGCCATTTGAGCTTTGGTCATGCTCATTGCTGTCCTTGGACGGCGGCGCTACCCCTTCTTCTGCCGGAAAACTGCTTGACAGAAAGTGGACTATGGAGACCAGCAGACTGGGAAGTATGAAAAATTCAGCTAAAAAAATTGCAGATAGACAACTTAAACAGGGTCATCAACAAGGGATTTTAGGAGGTATGCCATTTTGAAAACTGGGTGTGTTGCTGCCCCTGTCCCAACTCTCACCAGCGACATTGTAAACGGTATCTCTCCTGAACGTAATGATTGGACGCAAAACAAATTTCCTCACTGGAAAGCTTAGGAAAAATACTACAATTTTCATATGCTGCTTTCATATTATGACAAAGAAACAAGGGATTTATGGCCGGCACAAGGCGACTGTCTTACTCAAAAAGAAGGAAGTTGCACAGGCCGATCTTGTTTTGGGCATAACTCACAATCTGACAGTTGGACATTTACGATCCTGGGCTCATTGAAAAGGTTGTCTTGAGAACTTGAAAATCCACTGGTAAATTATTAAATTTGATGCAGGTTCAACCCTCATTTGACGTCGTCAAAATGTCCTTCCGCGCTGTCTAAAGCTGGCATAACCTACCTCTAATACCAAGTGTTGGACCTTGGAGAGAGGGGCAGCAATGGAACAGTGAGCACTTGGGCATGGAAGGGCATGGGATGCACTCTTGAATTTTTGTTACATCACTCAAAAAAAGGCAGTACATAAGTGGTAAGAGCATGGGCAAGTCTGCCCTCTTACAAGCCACACTCCTTGGCCATTAAGGCCAAGTCTCACTCACACCACACTAGAAGCTCACACAAGAGAGGCAATCAGCCTAGCAATCAGGCTGGCCACTCACACACGACCTAGAGAGCTAGAGCATGCTCTCATGTCACACTCCTTGTGGTCGCCTCACCCACAATCACATGGGAAATTGCCATGTGTCTATGGCTAGCACACCAAACCATCAGGAGGATCACACCTCACCAAAAAGTATGGCCACATCCATGAAGGTGGCCAGCACGCTGGTCAATCAGAAAGGTATCACAAGAACCTTGTAGCAGCCGTAGCGGGTGCTGAAAGCCTTCTTCTCCTCACTGTGTTTTGCAATGTAGATCTTGGGTGGCTAGAGTAGAGGTCAATCATTGTAAGGTGAAAAGCCACGCAGAAGTGATCCAGGTGATTCTTTGCTGGTGTAAGTGGGTACCGGCTCTTGACGGTGAGCACTCATCAACTCTTGGTAGTTCATGCACATGCATGCATTATCCATGTGTTTCCCCAAAACAATAATTTTGTTGCGTATGTCAACAAGGAGTGAAAAACGCATCCTCGATCCAGGATCCTGACCATGAGCTGTTTCAGATCCTACAGTTGTGCATCCATGGTGTGTGGCACAAATAAGCAGGCATACTCCAGGTTTCAGCTTTATGTGATGCTCCTCGCCTTTCTTTTGCAGGAGCCCAATCAGGAAGGTGTCTCGGAAAATTTGTTCAAACCTCTCGTGCACCACAAAAATGTTCAAAAGGTACTTTGCTTTCCAGGAGTCTTCCCAAGTTGCATCATACATTGCATCCTGTAGTTTATCAAGGTCATCCTCCACATCTCGGAAAAAAACCCGAGAAATGCTGATGCTGCTTTTGTCTGGTGAGGTTCTTGAGCTACTTCAAATTCAGCATCAGAGGCACCAATCTCTCCTTGTAAGGAGCTGCATGTTGCGATCCTTCTTCCATGGACTTCACCTCCTGTGTAGCTTCTTCCTCAGACCACATAGGTAGGAAGTACCCCTTGTCTGTGAGCTTGGCAAAGACAGTGAATGAATCCCTTGCAAGACCGAGCGTATGTTTTTCATATTACTTTTTTTCCAGACGGGTTGAAAACCGTCTTTTTTTGTTTTCCTAAGACGGTTTGCAAACCGACTTAGAAAAGGAAATTCCCTGTCAATATCATGAGTAAGTTTGTTGAAGAAGTACATATGACGTTGTAATCCTTCATTGGATACACACGGTGTATGGCCGCTATGTGATTGTTCCCCAAGCCTGAGGAGAAAAAGCTAGGTACCCCGTTTTGATGGTGTCATCCACTTGGTTAGCAGTCCGTAATTTTCTCGCGTACTCAAAGACGTACTTGTCAGTGTACTATATGCTTTAAAAAGTATAGCTTGTACCATAATCCAGCAAAAAATTGCCTTACCGTTGACACACTTGACTTGTGCCTCCAAGAGAGGTTTTTGATACTGCTCCTCACACTCCAAATCAATATGTTGATACCAGAAGCACCATTTATCACATAAAGGCATTTGTGTGATTGGTCAAATGGCAGTTTGAGTTGAGGGCAGCTAGGAGCAACCCAATCCACTGTTGTTCTTCACCATTTCCTGAAGCCATTTCTTTTTTTTTTCTTTCCACTTCCTTCCCCCTTCACTGTCGCCTGTCCTTGCCATCATCCTTGTTCAGATTCCATCTATCACACATAATGTGGACGAGCTTTCCATAGTTTGAACTCTTGTGGAACTCAAGAGCTTTGATATGTAACTTGTTTTGCTGAGAACGAAGCAAAACAAGTGAGAAATCCTGGAGATTGTGAACCACCATGGCTGCGGGAATGTTTCTCAGCATCGGAGCTAGGTGCACAAGAGAGGAGAGAGGGGAGGCTTGCCCTTCAAGCCTTTCTTGAGGTGTTTGATGGGCGAGGGAACAAGAAAGGCTTGCCGGCCATGCTCTATCACTTGTCGTCAAGGCCGAGGGCAAACTCGCGTCATGACTCACAATCTTTCCTATGTTTCTTGTTTTGTTTTAGCCCTTCACAGCCTCAAGCCCCACCCAAACTACGTAGTATGTGGTCCCTAACACAACAGTCACCTAATAATACACAAGCAAGATAACGAGTCAAACTAGTATCACGAAACTGGTCAGAGTAAACAAGACGATAACTTTAGAATGTGTCTTCGATGCCAATGAGTGGACATCGATGGGTGGCCGATGAGGGAAGAGGGCATGGATCCAAGACAAGCATGATGTATGCGCGACGCTGGGATATTGAAGTCTCATGCAAGTCATGTGCTTTAGCGCGGCTCATCCCTGGTCTCAGGGTTGACATGCACAGCACACACGAGTTCACACATGGAGGATCGTAAATGGAGTGGACTAACATCACTCACTCTGCCACAACACTCCAATGTCCATGGATTTGGTGAGGTATGCTTAATCACGTGCGTTTTACACAATGTTTATTGTGTGTATTAACAAATGCATAAATAGGAAGCTTCTACAAAACAGAAGCGTATAGAAATATTACTGGTTCATTGATATTTGCACGTAAGTTATCCTTCTGCTTCGAATATAAGTAATAGTTCTTTACATTAAAATTAACAACAATAGAAATGACAGTAAAATATAGAATTCTAATCTAGGTCTGGTGAGAGGTTTCAAAAGTGGCACATGTGGTGTCTCAATCAGAGTCAAGGAACAATGTTCCATTGAGTTTGTTTGTCCTCTATAGCAGGGAAGTCTTCGCGTTCGTGCAAACTGAGATTCGAGTACATCCCCCCCCCCCTCCCCCCCAACCCACCAATGTATTAGGTCAGTGTATCGGGATGTGTATGTGTTGGGGATGTCAAAGCCTACACAATTGTACTGTGTTGGTACTGCCAATATGATGGTTCTTCTTCATGACTATCCATCTAATGCATTTGTGCATTGTCGTCTATCCCCCGCCTTTACACTTCCTAATTCATCCACCACATTCACTTTCCGTATTGAGAGGGGTGGGGGGGTGGGGATCGTAATCGGCAGGACCCCATGTTTGACCAACTTCCCAAAGACAGAAAGTGTTCTCATCGGAGGTATCGCAAACGTGTGAACATTGTACACCGGCTAACAATGTGATAATCATCTCCAGCTATGTCTGGTCCATCAATGAATCTGCATTTATGGACACAGCCAGTCTGTATTCTACACAACAACGTTGAGG
>SZWC01004314.1:7098-20293 GCA_023375785.1 Penium margaritaceum
CTCTCTCTCTCGCTCTCTCTCTCTCTCTCGCTCTCTCTCTCTCTCTCGCTCTCTCTCTCTCTCTCGCTCTCTCTCTCTCTCTCGCTCTCTCTCTCTCTCTCGCTCTCTCTCTCTCTCTCGCTCTCTCTCTCTCTCTCGCTCTCTCTCTCTCTCTCGCTCTCTCTCTCTCTCTCGCTCTCTCTCTCTCTCTCGCTCTCTCTCTCTCTCTCGCTCTCTCTCTCTCTCTCGCTCTCTCTCTCTCTCTCGCTCTCTCTCTCTCTCTCGCTCTCTCTCTCTCTCTCGCTCTCTCTCTCTCTCTCGCTCTCTCTCTCTCTCTCGCTCTCTCTCTCTCTCTCGCTCTCTCTCTCTCTCTCGCTCTCTCTCTCTCTCTCGCTCTCTCTCTCTCTCTCGCTCTCTCTCTCTCTCTCGCTCTCTCTCTCTCTCTCGCTCTCTCTCTCTCTCTCGCTCTCTCTCTCTCTCTCGCTCTCTCTCTCTCTCTCGCTCTCTCTCTCTCTCTCGCTCTCTCTCTCTCTCTCTCTCTCTCCCCCCCCCCCACTCCTCTCTTTGGCTTGTTGCGGTGTGGTTCCCGACATTCTCATCTTTTTGTGAATTTTTTGCTTGTGCAGGTTTACAATGCACCATTCTTTTTCATTTGGAGATGTCCAAGAGTTGACGTTTTCCAGGCTGGCGTTTTGCACCACATCTTCTTTTGTAGTATTACTTTGCCCTTCTCGGCGTTTGCCTTCTTGGGCTGACCTAAGTTGAACTGTACAGAGTCTGCATGTTGCATGCTTGTATGTGTGGGCGGTGATAATTGTTTTGCTTGTGTTTGTGGTTGGTAGAATGACTTATAGAAGTGCACAGGGAGAAACACATTGCAGGCATGTAAGGTAGAAACTGACAAAGCCAGTAAAACTAGAAAAATATGCTTGTAAAGTAGGTGTAAAATTCGTCGCACATGCTCGAGATTTCGATTCGAAACAAATCAGACGGCTGTGCGGTGAAGGGGGATAGGTTTTCTTCTGGACTATTCAGAAGCTGGAAGACCCCCACCCGCAAAACAGGTCCACTGACCTGTTTAAGTAGTCCCTTGGACATAACATGTCCATCGGATTGCATAACAGGTCTGTTGGCTTGTTCAATGGGTCCAGGACCTGTCTAATGGTCTGTAGACCTGTCATGTGGGTCTATGGACCTGTCATGTGGGTCCGTGGATCTGTCATGTGGGTCTGTGGACCTGTCATGTGGCTCCGTGGACCTGTTTTGGAAAAATTCTATTATTTTTAAAAAGTTTTAGCAGGTCCGTGGAACTGTCTGAAACTTTTAAGAAAATTCTTTGAATTTTCTTAAAAACAGGTCCATGAACCAAAAACAATAGGTTACTATGTAACCCAAAAACAGCGGACTCTGCCGAATGGTTTTTTGGGCAAACAGACGCATCGGAGCCTGAAGAAGTGTCCATGAACGGATGACGTGTTAAACCTGGGCATCTCGTTTGACGCTCGACAATATTCTCTGGGAAGACTAAGTATTTCTCGGTAGGGAACCCAGAGGGTGGCATTGTCAGCCTGAACCACTTCTGAAAACCAAAAACAATAGTGCTTCACGCGAGGTACCGAGGCGCACAGGTATGTCGTCGTTTGATCGTCCGCCGAAGAACTCTGAGGGTTTTACAAGTACGGCAGCAAAGGGAGACCGTCAACCTTGGGGGAAATCGACAAACCATTCAGAAAAGATAATAAATATAAGCAACGAACCTACCGTTGACGTTGGCATCGCGGCTGCGGATGCCGAATCGCCATGACGGATTTCCCGCCTTTGGTCAATCACCATGCGAGATAATACGCAGCCTTTGGATCTCATAAGAACTCTCACAACGTTGAGGGATGAGGGATGACAATCTGCAACAAGAAAGTTTGACGGAATTCGTCCGGCGGACACTTCCATGCATATGAATTCAAATTTGGAGGAGCTGAACGAAGTCACACACCTTAATTTATTTTCTGAATGGGCAGACATTTCAAAGCTGATGTGTTTCACATTGAATGACTAGACAAAATTTTGATGAGTGCAGGTACCCATTTCAACATCGCATTTCTCAGGAATTTTAGAAAGTATTTCTGCTGTCTATAATTTTCCAAAGTCGACTTGCATCGATATGAAAGCTTTCTACCCATCACCCTCCCAATGAGATATGTCAATCAAGCGTCCATGCGTGATGCATGGATTTTTTTTAAAGACTGAAGGCAATGAATTTTATCCGTGTTTCTTCCTACTTGATTTATCTCAATGTGAATCCATTAACAAAATAGGATAGACGAATAAAGGAACCAAGGATGAACTGGCCTCCACTCATCAAGCAGACTCAATGATCCTATAAACAAAAAGGAAAAATGGTCCCGTACATGAAGTCTGTGAGAAAATATTTTCTTCTTTGTTAATGAAATTTGGGTGTTTCACTCTGGTCAAAAATCAACATGGATTTCGTCTACTATTATTGTACATGGCTTGTCGTTCGTCGATTATGAAAACGAGTCAATTTACGAGTTTTTCGTGAATGCCTCAGTCAATTGGATAGTTTTATTTACTTTCATAATTCATTCACCACTCTTTGAAGAGTGGTGAATGAATTATGAAAGTCCCCGACATGCACGAATCCCAAAACGTTGTGGTCATTTCTCTCCTTACATTCATGGACAACTTAAAGATTTTTATGTGAATCGGCTGAGGGTATTTTGACCAACTTCATCGACCTCCGGTGTTCCGTTCCAAGGTTTCTGACAACTTTGAACACCTTCCAGACAGGTCAAGAGAAGTGTCGCGAACCATATTGATGTTTCGATATCGTTCGGAACAATTCTCCAATGTGCTACACTTTTATAAAGAAGCGCCTCGACATTCTCAAAGCCCCCCAACTTCTCAACGGAGGTTCTTGAATCAGCTACTCACAATGCGATCTTGCACGCGTCGTTCGGCTTGAACGCCAATGACCCATCATATGCCTCATTCTCATTATCGGCACTAAACATATGTGCTTGACTCAATTGAAACTTGTAATCAAAGTACACTTACTGCCTAATACAATTTATCCATTTGTCTCAATTGCCCGAATTGTCTTTTCTCATGCACTTCATCCGCGTGAACCACCAACATTCCGCTCGGTGGAATTCTTGGTATCAAAGTGCAGCGAAGCCGGAGGGAAAACCGATGCATTAACTACCTGGCGACAACCTCACATGAGTCCTCAGCGCATCTCCACCGTTTAGAATATTGCAGACTTTGCGAGGACGACAATGAACGGAGAGAGCGCACCCGGCGATGATCAGCGGTCCCCGGCGAGTACTTCTGCAATGGCAGATCAGTAGCACGCAGAAAACGACGCTCTCCAGGCGAACCAGGTGGCAGTGACAACTTTTACGACGAATGGTTAAGCACTGATGAACCCAACGGCCAACCGGTTGACGGACCCGTTGGGCTCGAAAAACCCTTCGCCTCTGTCGCTAGCCGTTGCCTCGACACCAGGAGCGATGGGGGGCACCGGCCAACAAGCGCAAATAAACAAAGACTTGTTCCAGAAATTATCGGGACTTGAGAGCCTCAACACCGATCTGCTCTTACAGCTCAACACGACGATGGAGGAGCTTCCAGTGTTTTTTGCGTGCAAAGCACTGCTCATCGAGAGAAATTTGTAACTGCCGAGTGAACCCCGGATTCAACAGGAACTTCTAGAGCTGTTCTATCCCGCAAAATCCAAGGGACTGAAAGTGAAGATGTAGCTAAGGAGTTCAGAGGTGTATTTCACCACTGCTTGGATCAATAACGACAAAAAGAAATTTGACCTCGCGGCCTCGCTTTAGCTTGGCACGGCTTTGAGCTGGTTTTCCGATATAAATGCCATCAAATGATAGCAGGAGACCAGCGGAGCTGGATCAACGGCTCATGCGACCACTTTGGAATTGTCATCCACAGACGTGCTGCCTCTCAAGCAGATAAATCCGACATGGCACGACTCTTTCATGCCACCGGTAATGTGGAGCAACTTCGCGCGTGCAACACTCACTCGCTTTGGAAAGGCGAACAAGAAGTATGAAGCACGATACAGATTCCAACGTATGCAGTCTGGTGTGGCGCAGTACACTTGGCGTTTCTGCAAAATTATTACCAGCAGTGACCTCGCCTTCGACGAACTAAGTTTCTACTGAAATAACGGCCACAAGCAAGACATTCGACAAGCAATCACCATTTTCGACATCCAAGACAACCCTGGATCGGAGCAATCGACGGCATGAACAGTACCGCCTTCAACGCTCGGATGGAGGAATCCAATGGCTGGCGACCCCAAGGCCACATTCCTTATCGTGGCGGAGGGAAGTTATATTCGGTAGAAACCTCCTCTTCGATTGAGATTGACGCCGTCGATCAGCACGGTCAACGGCTGTGCTGGACTTGCGGGAAGCTTGACCACATCTTGTGCGACTGCGGAAAACGGTAAGAACAAGCTAAAAAGGGGAGGGGAGAGTCGCAGAAGAAAAGCAAAGAGTCGGGAAATGATGCAAATAGGCGGTGAGGCTCCTGTCCGGGTGAAAAAATCTGCACCGACCAATCGCCCATCTAAGGGGCTCATATCACAGTAGACAAGGATTCCTGAGATTACAAAGTTCCACAAGGGGTACGAGGACGACCAACCGGTGATACTACTACGAGTGCAAACGAGGGGTTGTAAATGTCGCAGAACGGTACTGGCACTACTAGATGGGTGAGCTTCTCACAATTTCATCAGAAATGACATGGTTTAGAAGCTTGGTTTGCAGAACGAAATAGGAGTTTTCGAAGGAAAATTCATCGATGGAAGATTGCAGATCCATCGACATCACGAACCACTCCGGTTGCAAAACGAAGGGCTGGAAATCGGAGATCTTCACGACGTAACGGTCTGGAGGACTTGCCCAATGAGCGACCACAATCTCATCCTCGGGTAAGATATTCTGTACGAGCGTAATCCGTAGGTTGACTAGAGCAGCCAATCAGTCTATGTCAACATTAATGGCAAAAAAAGAAACCAGCCCTTGTTCGCACGACCCACGACGCAGCGACGGTTGTGAGAAGGAGCAGAGGTGGAAGTTGCGAGAGCTGCAAAACGCCAGTCCATATCTTTGGATGTGGCCAAAAAATATCTTAAGCGCATAGCATAAGCATGGCTAGTCCACGTGGAAGCAAGGGAAGTAGAAAACATTTTAGAAGCCAAAGCGACATCCACGACCATGAGGCCTCAGAAATTTGTATATGAACCAAGGAGTTTGTAGAACTCATTGAAGATTTCAAAGGAGTTTTTTCCCGATGAACTACCTCGAGGGCTACCACCGCAACACAACATCCACCATTTTATAGACCTTAAGTTGGACATCAGACCGACACTGAAGGGGATCTATCAGATGAGCGATCACGAGTTGATCGAACTAGAAAAGCACCTGGAGGAGATGCTCGGTCAAGGATTCATCTGGCCCTCTATGTCACCCTACACGACACCAGTACATTTTGTGAAAAATATAACCGGAGAGATGAGGATGTGCATAGAATTCTGGGCGTTGAATGATATCACCATCAAGAACCGCTACCCCCTCCCACAAGCAGATGAACTTCTTGACCGACTGAGTGGGACTCAACTTTTGTAAAATCGACCTGAGCTGCAGCTATCATCAGATCCGCATATTTGATAAGGACGTCGAGAATACTACTTTCCCCACGAGATAGAGATACCGTAGTGATCCGTATATTCACCTATAAAAAATTAACGAATTATGTGATCCTCATATTCTCCCACTTTTTTCCATTCCACAATATTGGAGGTGATTCCCCCAATGACTTCCGAGTTTCAGACTTGAATCTTACTTTCTCCCATATTAATAAGGGGGTTCATATTCTACACTATAAGTGTTGACTTTGAGATTGAAGGTCATCACTTTTGTCGAGTGAGACCAACAGCCACGGACATCGCTCTATTGCATAGCCTATGACTTTATCACCAACTGGACACCATTTGCACAACACTCACTATTGTACCAATGAGTGCTAAGGATAGTTCTTCAAGGTTAAAAAAAGTAGCGATAGAACTTTGTGTAGTAAACCTTGTAAGTATTATATTTTGATGTGATTCTCCCAATCAATGACAAATTACGTAGGTGAGCATGGGCGAATGGAAAATAATTGTTTTGAGGGGATATAGAAATCACTACGGTACATCACGTTCACGGTCATGCAGTTTGGACTCACAAATATCCCCATAACATTTATGGTGATGATGGTCAATATTATTTGCTCGTACCTCGATGAATTTGTCATCATACATATCGTCGACATCCTGGTGTACATCCGCATCCATGAGAGGGATAATGGACATCTAAAAACATTTATGAGATTTTACAAAGGTTAAAAAACCGCAGAAAAATTCTTGAAATGCGACTTTGGCCGCCGTTGAATTGCGTTTTTAGCCACATTATCCACGGGGCACGGATCACCATGGACTCAAAAAGGTGGAGGCGATTGCTGATTGGCCAACACCCAAATGTTCGGGACATCTAGGTACTTTCGGATTTCATCAACAACTACAGTTGATTCATGAAGGGTTATGCACTGGTGTGAGCGCTTCTCTCCGATCTCATCCGGGAACCACTTAGTGGAATTGAGAGGAGAGCAAACAAGAAGCGTTAAACTCTTTGACGAACGCTCCAACCTCGGCGCTAGCCTTACGATTGGTACATCCAACGTTGAACTACATCATGGCCACTGACTCATCCGATCGTGCCATTGGGACTGTCCTCCTCCAAGACAATGTCGTTGGAGAACAACCGGTAGTGTACATGTCGCGAAAGCTACATGGGTTGGAACTCACATACACGGTGCACGAGCAGGAGATGCTCGAGGTTGTGTATTTGTTCAAGACGTGGCGATGCTATGTGGAATGCCGACGATGCATCGTCCGCACGGACCATCACGCCCTAAACTATCTCATGATGCAGCCAAATCTAAGCCATGAATAACCTTGATGGATGGAGTTCCTCGAGTCCAACTTTGACTACGACATCGAGTACCGGCCTGCAAAAACAAATCCGGTGGATGTTCTCAGCTGACGACAAAATTTGATGACAAAGATCAGCCTGTTGCTTGTCGAACGTGAACAGTACTTCGTGGGGCTATTTGTGAAGGGTTACGAGGAGTTCGGTGGGTACGACAAGACCAAGCTTTGGTTTGACAGCCACTACTGGCGACGACGATTCACTTGCCAAGTCGTCGTTCCTCCAAATGATGAATAAAGAATTGTGCTATTGGAGGAATGCCACAACACCGGTCGAGATGGACACTTTGGCAAGGACAAGACACTCAAGAAGTTGGCAAAGTACTACTGGTGGGTTAAAATACAGACCGACGTGACAGCCTTTTGCAAATAAAATGACACATGTCAAAGAGAAAAATCGTGATGCACACGGCCACCTAGTCTTTTTTAACCCCTGACTGTTCTGATGGAACTGTGGACCGACATCAGTATGGACTTGGTGACGGGTCTACCCGCCAGACCCGAGAGGTATGAGGCTATACTTGCTGTGGTGGAAAGATTTTCTAGAATGTCACACTTCATTCCAACGACCACCACCGTTGCCACAGAGGGAATAGCGTGGCTGTTTCTAAATCTGACTATGAGACTGTATGGGGTACCACTTACCGTCATCAGCAAGAGAGACGGTTGTTTCACTAGCCGTTTTTGTGGGAAGTGATGACGTGCTATGGCAGTTGGATCCAATTATGAACCATATCTTATCCTCAAACCAATAGGCAAACTGAGCAAACCAATATGACGCTCAAACAACTCATTTGAAATTTATACGAGCTACAATACACCGATTGGGTGGCAAAACGGCCGACATCCAACTCTCACACAACTCTGGCACTTCCACCGCAACTGGTAAAATACCTTTCTAGGTGGTTTACAACAAACTTCCCACCACACTGGCTGGATTACAAAATCAGAATATTCTTGGGATGGGCATCCATTGCTAGGACTTCACAAGCATCTGGGAGGACATATGGCAGACCCTCATGAAGAAGCAAGCAATTATGAAGCCGGCAGTCGACTGAAATCGCAGTGATGACGTATTTAGCGCTGGCAAACACACCCTTCTCAGCTCTTGGAATATCAAAATCTGAGGCCAGTATTCTTTGAAGCTCAAACCCCACTCATTGGGACTGTTTGAGTTCGAGAAAATGTAAACTCCATTCGTCGCTTGACTTTGCTTACCTGTCTGAATTGCAATCCATCATGTCTTCCACATCAACAAGCTCAAGCACTACCAAGATCCCACTACGCAATTCCCCGGAAGAGATGTCGCACCTCAACCTTTTGCATAAGTGGATGTGGATACAGAGTACGTGATTGAAGAGATTCTCGTACATCCATGCCATGGAAGAACAAATGAGTATCTGTTCAAGTGACACAACTACGACACCGTGCACAACAGCTGGGAGTCTTACGACAACCTCCAAGATATTGGTCATCTCATTGACGGTTACTTTCGTCGTCACTGGCCTACGTCAAATAACGCGTCCGTGCATCACGGCTGAAAGGGGAAGAAGTGTTCCATCCTTGCCATACATGAGTCCCTAAACTTGGCGTGTGGGCATTTCTGTCTTTACATTCATAGCCCACCGCGCGATGAATTCAGGATTTTTATGCTGTTCGGCCTAGGGAATTTTGGCCAACTGCTTTGACCTCCGGTGTTTCATTCCAGAAGTTTTAGAAATCTTCGACAACATTCCAGAATGGTCGACTCATTCCAGAAGTGCCGCGGTCCATATTGATGTTTCGATATAGTTCGCTTGACTTCTCGCCGGTGCTAGACTTTTCTACGGAAGCGCCTTGACATTCTCAAAGCCCCTTCACTTCTCAGAAGACAATCAGCCACTCACAGTGCGACAACGCACACGTCACTCGGCTCAAACGCCGATAACCTGACATATGCCTCATTCTTATTTGTGGAATTGTATATATGTGCTCAAATCGCTCGACACTTGTCATTGAATTACACTTACTAGTTGATGCAAATTATCCATTTGTCCCGAGTACTTGAATCATCTTTTGTTCCACACCTCATACTTGTGAACTACCAACGTTCCGCTCAGGGTAACATTTCAATAGATCATAGTTAAAAGAATGGGTACTTGAGCCTTATACCTAGGGACAATGCGTAGCTAGGTTTATTCAACGTAGGTATATTCAACTACGTACGTTGAATACACCTATCTATGTCTTATACTTAGCTACAAGGCACAAGTGCCCATTCGTATTACTAGGATCTATTCAAATGTTATGCCATGCAGAACGTAGGTGTTTTACAGGGATGAGGTGTGGGAAAAAAGACAATTCAGGTACTTAGGATAATTTGTATCAAGAAGTAAGTGCACTTTGATCAAAAGTGTCAAGTGAGTCAAGCATATATATACAATGCCAAGAATGACAACGAGGCATGTGTCGAATCATCGGGGTTCGAGTCGAGCGTCGCGTGCGGGGTCGCGCTGTGAGTGGCTGATCTGAGAAGCTCCATTGAGAAGTCGGTGGGCTTTGATAATGTTGAGGCGCTTCCTTATAAATTTCTAGTGCCGTAAATTTTTTGACCGAACGATATCCAAACATCTATATGGTTCGCGAAACTTCTCGTGACCATTATAGAAGCTGGTCGAAGATGTCAAAAACATTTGAACAAAACCCTGGATGTCGGGACAGTTGGCCAAAATATCCTCAGTCCAACGGCATAAAATTCTTAAAGTCTTCATGCGGTGGGCCATGAATGTAAAGATGGAAATGACCACACACAAAGTTAAGGAACTCCTGTAGATTATGGACGTAACACTTCCCTCTCCTTTTAGCCGTGACGCTCTAGCACGTTAGTCGATGTAGGCCGGGGACGAACAATGTAACCGTTGAATAGGTGATCAACATCTTGGAGGTTGACATAGGACTCCAAGACATTGTGGACGGCGTCGCAGCCATGCCACTTTACCAGATACTCAGTCATTTTCTTATGGCTTTGATGTCCGAGGATATCTTCAATCACGTACTCTGTATCCCCATCCACTTCTACAAGTGATAAAGGTGCGTTGTCTCTGCCAGGGAAGTTTGTACTAGGATTCCGGTAGGGCTTTAGCTTGCTGATGTGGAAGACAGGATGGATTTCCATGCTGTCAGGTAAGCGAATTCGAGCGACAAGTGGGGTTTGCATTTGCAAGATTTCAAACATTCCAAACAAGCGGGGTTTTTTCTTTGCAAAATCCTGTCCTCTGAGTTTGATATTCGTAGAGCTGAGGAGGACGTATTTGCCAGCACTGAATACATCATCACTGTAATTTTGTTCAACTGCTCGCTTCATAGTTGCTCGCGTACTTACGAGGGTTTGCCGTGTTTCCTCCCAGATGCTTGTGAAGTCTCGACGAAGGATTTCAACCACGGAGATGTTGCTCTGACTTTGTAATCCAGCGGATATGGCGGGAAGTTTGCCGTACACCACCTCGAAAGATTTTTACCATTTGCGGTGGAAGTGGCAGAGTTGTATGCGAGTCTGTCGGTCGGTGGTTTTGCTGGCCGATTGGTGTAGTATGGCACGCAAAAAGTCCGGAGGAGTTTTTTTCGAGCGTATGATTGGTTCGCTCTTTTTGCACGTTGGTCTGAGGATGGAACGCCATTGATAGCTGGATCCGACTGTCGTAATGCATCACCAGTTTATGCTAAAAATGGCTAGTGAAACGCCCGTCTCTATTGCTGATGATGGTACTCCGTGCAGCCGCACGATCTAATTTAGAAACAGCTGTGCCGTTCCCTCAGCGGTGACGGTGGTGGTCGTTGGAATGAAGTGTGAAACACGTCCATTTATGGATGAGGGGGTTGCTGTGATGGAGGTGACAGAAAAATAGATGGGTGACTGAATGAAGGAGAAGGCAGGAGAAGCAATGGAAACTGATGCTACTGCTGCTGCTGAGAACTGAACGGCAATGTTTACGGCTGCCCCAGACAGAGGTCCAAGGCTAGTAGCTGCCTCAGTGTAGGCTTCCTCAGCACAACCACCGGCTGTGGTGGCCTGTGCAGAAGAAGCACACGTTGTGGCACCAAAGGTAGCAGTGGCAGCAGCGACAATGTCAAGCACATGATTTGCAAGGCCAAGAGCGTCAACGATGTGAGGAGATGAAGGAGAAGAGTCCGCTGCAGCTGAGTGTCTAGCAAGAGATGCCGCACGCTGTGGCTGACAGCTGCTCATGGGATAATGCTCTGGTCCTACCGATGGATTCTTAGCGCACACCGGCGGTGGCTGCCTTTCATGTGCGTGGTTGCCGATACGGAGACAGGAGGAGATCGGCCATAGTGTAGCAGTACTACTCAACCTCCTCCTCTTCATGTTTTTGCTTAGATTTCTAGTCGAATTCCTTTCTGAGGTGGTAGCCGGGGGAGTTTTAGCGGTGGAAACACACTCGCTCGTGCTCAAGCAATTCCTCGAAGATGTCAAGTTTTTTATCAACAATGCAGGCCGCCTCGGCCTCGGAGGAGGTCTTGCCAATGGGCTTGCTACATGATGGTGATGCCAGTGTTGTGGAGGACAGCAGCTGCAGCTGCTTCAGGGTTCTTTAATGCTTGTAGGAGAGCATTTGTTCCAAAGAAGAAAAGGCGATGGCAGCTGGCGGGTGAATGCTTGCTGCGGGCTACTGCAGCTGTTCTTTCTGGCTGCAGCAGGGTGCTAAATCTGTAGCTTGCTTTGATGGCAGCGATGGGAAGCTACTGTTGCTACAGGCTGCTGCAGCTGAGGATAGTGTTCACAACTGCAGTTGTTGCGGGCTGCTACGAATGCATTTTTCCTTCGACAGCTGTAGAGTGCAACTGCCGCGCAGGTGCTATTGCAGCGGTGTGCCAAAGCTGCACCTTGCTTCAACGATAGTGGTGTGCAGCTGCTGTTGTTGAGGCAGACAACTGTGGCTGAGGCTGACATTGATAGCTGTAGTTTGTTTCTGCAGTCGCTATAGCTGCATTCTGCTTTGACAACCGCAGAATGCAATTGTTGTCACTGGGGGATGTTGCGGCAGCCGTTTTCGTAGATGGCAGATGGCTGCGTAAAGCTGCAACATACAACTGTGGCAACAAGCTTCGGTGGTGGTGCGTTGCTTTGACAGTAACGTATGCAGCTGGAGTCGCTGCGGGGTATCACGGCTGCCGCTCGCTTAGGTGGCAGAACGTTGCGCAGACCGCTTTCTTCTGCTACTTTTTTTGGCTACTGCAGATGCGGCACTTGAGGAAAACAATTTCTGCTGCTGCTGCTGCTGCTGCTGCTGCTGCTGCTGCGTGCTGATGTGATGGAAACTTACTCTGACAGCTATAGATGGCAGCCGCCACTGCTGCTTTGTATTGTGACTGCCAGTTTCTCAGATTGTAGATGGGTGTATAGCATGCTGTTTACTTCTATCCTGGCCGGCTACTGTACTTGTGGTACAAGAGACCAACGAGTGCAAGAGCCAAAGGTTGAACCTGCTGTTTTATGGCGCTGTTTCAAAAGCATCTTGCTTCAACAGTTGCTGGATTCAGAGATGCAATTGAATGATGCAGTACTACAATGGTTGCAGAAGAAGGATGCAGTAGAAGGATTAGCGGATCAGAGAGTCCACCCCGCCTCCCACAAGCGTTCAGCACTTCAGTCCCAGATCGTGTGAATCATCATCCGGCAGCGAGAGTACAGTGGTAGGATTCCTCCCAATCACTTTCCCTGATATTAACCGTTAGCAGAGACTGGTGAGGGAAAGTGTGAGGGAGGGGAGAGAAGCATGAAGGAGCGAGAGGGGTACGCCATGGATGTCAAGCTTGTGGCTTAGAGTAAGAACTCAATGGAACAAGAGTCACACACGAGGGGGAGGAGATAATACGCATGCGGTGAAGCAAGACCCACTTGTGCATAAAATACAAGGTGGGACACGACCACCCCTAGGGTTGAGCCATACCTCTTAGATTACACTGAGAGCGCCTGCTACCGGATGCAGCAAATGTTGGCAGCATGATCCCAGAAAGGTCAGGAACCGGGAACCAGCCATCTTCGCAGCAAGTATAACATCTTTACTTCTCTCTCTCTCTCTCTCTCTCTCTCTCTCTCTCTCTCTCTCTCTCCCTCTCTCTCTCTCTCTCTCTCTCTCTCTCTCT
>SZWC01004314.1:24347-37109 GCA_023375785.1 Penium margaritaceum
TGTGTGTGTGTGTGTGTGTCTGCCTTTACCCAGTTGAATCATTTTCTAGGCCGGTTTAAGATAAGAATTTGGTGATTTCCATTAGGCAAACAATCGATGTTACACTCCAGGATTCGTTTCTGACCTTTGCACCTTTCTTGCATTCTATTGTGTACCTCAGTTTTCAATGCTGGTGGATTTTTCATGCCACATGGTTGTGCCGGTCGATGGCAGCATTCCTGCATGCTTCTGCACTAGGATGAACATTGATACGAATGTGCATCTGGTTGCTGGTGTAAAAGATCTGGTCCAGTCAGGTGAAGTGGCTGACAATGAAAGAGTGTATTTGAGCTTGGAAGCATAGCGCATGAAAGCAGAATGTACATGTGAACCTTTGTTGTTCAAAAGACGTTGGGAATTGAAGGCATCAACCACACACCGCATGTGACGTGTTGTCAGTGGAGGGACGGTGATGCTATAACAGCCTTGAGGGGATACCCTCAAGTGTGACAAGATGATTACAGTCCCACTGTGATCATCTGGTCTTCCAATCCCCAAGGACGAATACGAAGCAGCAAACATGTTTTTCTGCATTATGTAGAGTTTTGTTCGGTTCAGATTTCTCTGAACATCCTTGCAGCCACCAATTACTTTGTTTCCAGCAAAGGTTTAGCAGTGATTTTAAATTTTCCAACAAGTTCACTGCTTGCTTTTATATGCCACCAAAGACAGTCCTGGCTTGAGCTTCAAAAGTACTTCATATGATTTAATAAAATATCACTCAAGAAGACCATGAGCAGCCAAGCACATTTGTCGGGTAGCTACGTGCAATGAGTAGGGCTTATGCATGCTGAAGCATTGAATCCACACACTCTTCAACCCCCATGCAGTATTGGGGCATAATGACATTGGTGTACATGACAGGAGGCAGGTAAAATCAGGAAGAAAAGGATGAGGAGAAGCACTGTCTTGGAATTTGTATAATCAAAATTAGCCACCTCTACATAAACCATCTCACCCCACCAGCAACCCTGCCAAGAAAATTAGCCTGCTTCATCGAACATTTCCCAGTCAAAAAGTAAAGCTCAACTTCCGCATCTCCAATGTGCCATGACTACCTGATGCCGAAGTGCCATGCGACGTAATATCACAGATGTCTCCCACCACACTACTTGGGCCATCCATTGTGTGATTGATTTATGTAAACCACATGAAGACCTCTGAACCAGCGCCGAAAAAGAGAGCATGCATCACCCCCGCTCATCAGGCAAGATCTCCAGACCGTTACGTCATGCAAATCCCCGTTTTGCAGTCGGAGTGGCTTGCGACATCGACGGATCTGCAGTTGTCCATCGACGGTGTTTTTTTCAAACACTCCGGGTTCAATCTGCAAAAACATCTTTCGAACCATTTTGTTGCTCACAAAATTGTGCGAAGCTCCTCCGTCCAGTAGTGTCGGTACCGTTTTACAACCCCTTGGTTGCACTTGTAGCAGTATCGCCTATTGGTCACCCTTGTACCCCTCGTCGAACTTTGTGATCTCAGGAACCCCAAATTGTGGCGATGTGAGCCACTCACATGGGCGATTGGTTGGTGGATATTGTTCCGACCGGACAGGAGCTTCGTCGTCTACTCTTGCCCTTTGCCGTTTTCTGACTCCTCACTCTTCTTCTGCGCCTTCTCCCCATTTTTGGCTAATTGTTCTCGCTTTCAGCAGCCGCATGAGATAGGATCTGGTTTTCCGCAAGTCCTACAGAATCGTTGATCTCGCTCATCGACGGCGTCAATTTCCATCAGAGATGAGGTTTTCGCCAACTGGGACTTTCCTCCGCCACGATAAGGATTGTGAATTTGGGGTCGCCAGCCGTTGGATTCTTACATCCGAGCGTTGTAGTCGGCACTGTGGATGCAGTCGACTGTTGCGATCATTCAAGGAAGGTTGTCTTGGATGCCAAAAATGCCGATTGCTCGTGGAAGATCTCGCATGAGGCCATTGTTATAGTAAAAACACAGTTTTTCCGGGGCGAGGTTACTTCTGGTGATGACTTCGTGGAAACGTTGTGTGTACTATGTCACGCAAGACTGTTGACGCAGACGATGAAGTCTGTACCGTGCATCAGACTTCTCATTCAACTTCCTAAAGTAAGCGAGGGTAGCACATGCGAAGTCGCTCCATGTTTCTGGTGGTGTCGTGCCACGTCGGATTGATTTGCTCGAGAGGCAGAACGCATGCGGTTGATGGTGTGAGAGCGGTCACGAGAACCGTTGATGCAGCTCCACGGATCTCGTGCTGCCGTTGGATGGTCTTTAGATCGGACCACGAACACAAATCCGTGCCATGCAAAATCGAGTCCATGAGGTCAATTTTCTTTGTCTTTGTTAACCCCAGCAGCGATGAAGTACACCTCCAAAATTGCCAGCCACATCCCGACTGTCAATCCCTTCGAGTTTGTGGGAACGAATTGCTCAGAGACTGCCGGTCAAATGTGGGGTTTACTTGAGAGTTGTAGATTTCTCTCGGTGAGCACTCATTCACACGCACAAGAAATTCAAAGCTCCTCCATCGCCGCATTGAGCTATTGGAGCAGATGGGTGTTGAGGCTGTCGAGTCCCAACAATTTCTGGTACAGGTTTTCATTGATCTGCGCTTGTCGGCTGGTACCTTCCATCAAGCCAGTTGTCAACCCAACGAGTTGAAGTGTAGGCAAAGGGTTTGCTGAGCCCGAGGGGTCAGTCACCGGATTGGCCTTCGGGTTCGTCAGTGCTGCACCTTTTGCCGCAAAAGTTGTCATAGCCGCCCGGTTCGCCTCGAGAGTGTCGTTGTTCGCGTGCTGCTGATCCGCCATCGCCGGAGTACTTGCCGAGCACTACTGCTCGTCGCTGGTTACGCTTGTTCTGTTCACTGTTGTCTTCGCAAAGTCTGCGATCTTCTGAACGGTGGAGATGCTGAAAGGACTCCTACGAGGTTGTTGCCACGTAGTTAATGTGTCGGTGCCCCTTCCAGTGCCGCTACGTTCAAATGCCAAGTGTTACGTCGAGCGGAACGAAGGTGTTTTACAGGGATGAGGTGCGGGACAATAGACGATTCAGATATTTGGGACAAATGGAAATTTTGTATTAACGAGTAAGTGTACTTCGATGACAAGTGTTGAGTGTTTCTTGCACACATATAAAATGGCGAGAATGATAATGAGGCATATTTTGGGTCATCAGCGTTCGATCCGAGCGATGCGTGCGAGGTCTCGTCGTGAGTGGTGGATTCGAGAAACTCTCATGTGAAATAGGGGGGCTTCAAGAATATCGCGAGGCTTCTTTATAGAATACAAAAAATTTCGAGAATTGAATTGAATAACATCTGTAGCGGGAGGGCCGGTTCGGCCCTCCTTCCTCGCTGAAGCGAGGGGTGGTTGTGCACCACCCCTCGCGTCAGCGAGGGCTGGCCAGCGGCCAGCACTTCCCTGGCCGCCGGCCAGCTCGCTGCCGGCCGGCTGGACGGCCGGCGGCCGGCCAAGCGACCGGCCGGCCATCGGCCGGCCAGTCGCCAGCTGCCGATCGCGGCCTCAGCCCGATCGGCGGCTGAGGGGCCACGAGAGCCTCGAGGGCAAGGCCTCGTGGCCTCGTGCCCTCGCCCCCCCTCGCCCTCCTTGCAAACCAGCAAGCGAGGACGAGGGATTGGGGGAGCGAGGGTGAGGAGAGAGAGCTGGCGCGAAATCGCCAGCGTGCCTCGCACGCGACGATTTCACGCCAGAACGGCAAAACGTAAATCGAAATCCGTTTACGATGAACTTCGACATAAAATAAACGAAATAACTCGTGCGAACACACGAGTTTGAGGTAAAAACCACCGGTTTGGGTCCCAAAACCAGGGGTTTGATTAAAAACGGATATGGGCCTCCGGAGACTTGAAATATTCGAGTCTCCCTGCTCTGGGTCGTTGATGACGATTGCCCATCAGTCTTGCGAAGGGGGTAAACCCCTGACGCGGACTGAGAACGCCATTCTGCGAACTCCGACGACGACCTCAGAGTAAGAGCTGGAGACTCGACACGTTACTGTGGTTCTCAGAGCCAGACGATCCTCGCGACCAAGATTTCGACGGAAACGGCGACTACGACATAGATAAAACGCCGCTGGCAGTTGCAAGCAGCAGCAGAAACGTCAGAAGGGACTACGGCATCTACGCTTCACCGTTTGAAGCGTCGTAAAGCGCATTAGGAAGCTAGAGAAGAGCTTTATTCTTTGGGGCTTCTTCTGCACAACCTCTCCTCACCTCCAAGGGACCTAAGGGAATCTTTTGGGACGGGGTGGGGAGTGCCTACCCCCAAACCACCAAGTTTTCCCCTCTCTTCAAGGTTCCCTCCTTCCCTCCTTCAACCAAAAAATTGGGACAGCACTTCTTCCCAAGGCCAGGGACTCTCAAGGCTTGATGAAGCTCTAAAAAGAGGGAGGATGACACCTTCGGGACTTTTGGCAGCTCCCCCAACGCCGCCGGCTCAAGGAGGACGCTGCCAAGGGACGCGAGACGTGCCAAGAAGACGCAAGAAGAGACCAAGGAAGACCAGAAGACAAGAAGACAAGAAGACAAGAAGAAAAGTAGTCTTTTGTTCTTGACCTTCTACTTGCTTGTTTTCTTGCTCTTTTTCCTAGTTTTGTGAGCGGTACTCACACTTCTTGTTACTCCCTTGTATTGTTAGTTTCTGTTTTCCTAGATCCTAGTTGCTACCAAGTGCCGTGAGTCACGGCTTAGGAGGACTAGTTTCTAAACCCACGACCTTGTGCCGACATGGCGGCCTAGGAAAATAGAAGTTTAAATTGAAATTGCCTCACCGATCGTGAGAGCTAGATTGTAGGAGGCAATCCCTCCTTTAAGTTGTGGGGTGATCGTCACAACGACCTTCACGTGCTAGTTGCACGAACGACGAGATGGCAAGTGCCGGACCGTCCAAGAAAAACAAGGGCAAGGTGGTAACGGCCTCACCACGAGCTCTTGGCGGACTCCAAATTTTGGGAGCCGCCGCCGCGAGCACGGTTGCAATGGCAACCGTACCGCCTAAGGCAACTGTGCCGCCTAAGGCAACCGTGTCGCTTAAGGCAACCGTGCCGCCTAAGGCAACCGTACCGCCTAAGGCCATTGCACCGCCTAAGGCAGCCGACGCCAATCTCGGCGACACCGAGAAGCATGCGGAGGCCAAAAAGATGCTCGACGAGCACATCGACGCGCACGTGGACGACCCCCACGCGACGGACGACCCGATGGAGGAGGATCTCCTAGAGGGGGACCCCGACAAAGAGCACGACGCCGATGATGGCAAAGGCAACGAGGATCGCGACCATCGTCATCGTCGTGCGGCGAACTCGAGCCGATTGCTCGAGAAAGATAAGACGCCCGCCGCATCGCCTAGAGCTGCCGACGGCAGCGAGACTGCCGAGAGCAGCAAGGGCACTGAAAGCGGTCACACGGGAAGTTCCCGCGAGAACGAGCTGGACGACGACGCCGTGAAGGCAATTCGCGAGGACCATCGTAGGCTCACGGAGTTTACTGCTGAGGCGGCAGGTCAATTCAGGATCACCACCGACGGTGGCAATACGGCACCACTCGGAGGAATGAGAGCGGAGCCCCCTTCCTACGATGCGGCCGCAATGGGGCAAGGCAGCGCCCACTCGAGCGTCGTCGCCGACGATAGTCTCCTCCAAAAGGTGGGACTCCTTGGAGGCGTGTACGAGAACCGTACCCTCTTGTAGTGGGTTAGGATGCACGGACAACGCGAGGCCCTGGAGGCTATCGTCGATGCTCTGACGACATCAGAGCTCAAGTTCGCGTTCGCCAACCTGCTAGCCCACGTCGGGCAGAGCATCACGGACCTTAACCATGATCGCCAGCTGCAGCGCCTAGCCGCCTATGAGGCAAGCCGCCGATGCAACGACCTCGACAAGGCATTGCAGAGCGTGACCCAGGTGCGGATGCATCAGCAAGCGCAACGTGCCGCAGCTGCAGATGCCACTGCCAGTGGCAGCGACAACTTGCCTACCTCGACGACTTCGGGGTCGGTCATGAACACGTCCTTCCTCCACAGTGTGGAGATCTCCTGGAAGGGCGTGAAGCTGATCGACTGGCTGAACCGCATGGAGCACGTTCTACATGTCCACAAGGCTCTACTCAGCCAGTGGGGCGACCTTGCCACGACGCGACTTGAAGACAAACTCTTCAAGTATGTGGTCAAGGAGTGGACTGCGCAGCAGCCGCACCTCGAGTGGCAGCCCATGCCATGGGAGGCCTTCTGCACGATCATGCGCAAGAAGTGCACCCAACGTGAGGAGGCGCAACATGCTTTCCACAAGATCAAGGACTTCAGGCAGCTGGGCAGCTCGCTCGAATCCTACTTGAGCGAGTTTGCCGCACTCGTGGAGGAAGCCGAAAGCTTCACCGAGGGTGATGGGACTCAGACCTTCAAGTACCCGGAGTGCATGCTGGTGGAGTACTTGTGTGATGGTCTCGCCAGCAAGAAGCTGAAGGACAAGACCACCACGACAGCCACTGGCCAAGCTTGGACACGCTGGAGGGCGTTGCGCGACTACATGAGTGAAGTCTATTCGGCGAACCCGAAACACTACTCTGATGTGTGGCCGAATGCGCGTGCACAGCAAGCCGCAACATGCGCATGGACGCTGCAAGAGCTGGTGGGTCAGCTGGACAGTGAGGCGAAGCCAAGGGCAAGCAGCCCGCAAACCCTCCAGCCAAGAAGGCTGGTGGGCACAAGGGCCCCAACAACAAGCGTAGCCGCGAGAATGACGAGCTACAGGCGGCGCGTGAGCATCTCTACACATCCTTCCGCGAAGGGCTCTGCCACAAATGCATGCAGCCGGGCCACTTTAGGGCTCAGTGTCCTCAGGCTACTGGGGGTGGACAATAGGCCGGGGCGTTAGCTGCAGTAGTAGCACCTCGTGGGGATGGTGCAGCAGGAGGCCGGGGACAGGGCCGTGGACAGATTGGCGGTCGCGGCAATGGGCCCGGCCATGTTAACGAACAGGGCCGTGGGGTGGGTCTTCCCCACCCCTCAGTGACGTCAGTGGGGACCACTCAGGGGTAAAACTGGATCACGAGTGTGGGTTCATGTTTTCAAATGAGGATGTTAAATGATTTGAGTTTTTGACGAGTTCAAATTTCTCTGTTGTCTTCTCTCCTCTTGTTGAACCACATTCTACACTTGTTGACCAACATTGCCAACTAAACCTTGCATCTCTGGATGAGATGCATGATCGTACATGCTTAGTGGTGGCGACATCGACCACTGT
Source organism: Penium margaritaceum (assembly GCA_023375785.1). Lineage (NCBI taxonomy): Eukaryota > Viridiplantae > Streptophyta > Zygnematophyceae > Desmidiales > Peniaceae > Penium > Penium margaritaceum. The sequence continues at coordinate 31,620 of SZWC01004314.1, forward strand.
GCAAGAGTTGTGTGACACAGTGATTGAACCAAACTCCCTCAAAGCAATGAGTTCAATCACGATTGTAGTACCTTTAGTCGACGATTTCGACCAAGTCATATCTAAAGACTGGAAGGTCCTGGCCGAATTCACACGTGCCCACAAGATGTGGACTCGAGTGGGTGAATCATGGGAGTTGCGGCGTCCATCGTACAGATTCCGTGTTTATCACAAACTTGGCTTGCCGTCGTCGAGTCTGTTCACTCGGAAAAGTGGAGGCAACATGACGATGTAGTTCAAAGGACACCTAGCTGGTGTTCCCGTGAACGTGCTTGCTGACACTGGAGGGGACGACTCTTTTGTTAGCCTTGGTTTTACCCGACATGTTGGCCTGAAGTACGAGCCATCGAATGGCACAGTTGTCGTCGGTGACAACCGTACGGTACCCGTGATCGGTACTTGTAAAGCAAAAATTTGTATTCAAGGGTACACACAGAGTGTCACGTTGAAGGTACTCAACCTTCTTGACCCGTTTGACGTGGTGCTAGGCGATCCTTGGCTCCATAACAAGGCTCTAATGTGCTTTGAATCAAAGTGTTTGATCCTCCGAAAAGGACAATGCCACTTTACGTTGTCTCCGAGTACGGAATTATCACCGACCCGACTCAAAAACCATGCCAGCTTGTCTGCAATGCAGGTCAAGAGACGAATTAGACAAGGTTATCGATACTTCTTGGCTCAGCTGCAGAAAATGGAGGACGACGTGACGGAAGACACGCCACAAGAGATCAGATATCTATTGGCGGAGTTCTCGGATGTATTCCAAGACCCACCGGCTGGGCTTCCACCAGAAAGACACATGGGCCACACGATTCCACTGCAGCCGGAGGTGACTCCTCCGTTCAGACCCATGTATCGCCTGAGTCCAACAGAAAGGCGAGAGGCCGAACACCAAATCAAAGAGTATCTTGCAAAGGGGTGGATCGAGCCCAGTAGCTCACCGTATGGTGCACCGATCCTTTTTGTGAACAAAAAGGACGGTGGTTTATGCATGTGCGTGGATAACCGGGCGTTGAACAAGCTGACGGTGAAAAATCGATTTTCCTTACCGCGGATTGAGGACCTTATTTAACAACTCCAAGGCGCAAAAGTATTTTCGTCATCGGATTTGTCTCAAGGGTACCATCAAATCCGCATCACGGAAGATGTGCCCAAAACCACGTTTCGCATGCACATGGGACACTATCAGTTCCGAGTGTTATGCTTTGGGCTTACAAATGCCCCGACAACCTTCCAAGGAGAAATGAACCGAACGTTCACCAAGCAACTCGGATAGTTTGTCTTGGTTTACCTGGATGACATCCTGGTTTTCTCCGAATCAATGGAAGAGTACATAGAACATCTGTGCAAAGTTCTCGCAATCCTTCGGGAACAAAAGTTCTATGCGAAAGTGAGCAAGTGCAAGTTTGCACAAGATGAGCTCAAATACCTTCGACACATCGTCGGCAAGGACGGCATCCGTATCGACCCACGAAAGGTCCAAGCCATTGCCGACTGGCCACGCCCTGAAAATGTTGGGCAGATTCGGTCTTTCCTCGGCCTTGCAAACTACTTTCGACGGTTTATACAATGGTATTCGACCCTGGTAGCACCGCTAACCAGGCTCACGCGAAAAGACGTGCGTTGGGAATGGACACCTGATTGCAAAAACACGTTTCTAAAAGTCAAAGAGCTTCTATCCATGGCGCTCGTCCTAGCTCTTCCGGATCCATCGCAACCGTGGGAGGTTCGATGTGATACGTCGGTAGTAGGACTCAGAGTCGTCCTCATGCAGAAAGGTCACCCAGTTGCGTATGAGAGCCGGAAGCTCATTCCCGCGGAAACGCGGTATACGACTGGGGATCAAGAAATCCTTGCGGTAGTACACGCTTTCAAGATGTAGCGTTGCTACCTCGAGGGTGCTGAAGGGGGTGTGACGGTCGTGACCAACCATAATCCATTGGTGTTTTTCCAAACGCAACCGAACCTGTCAAGACGACAGGCGCATTGGAACGAATACCTGAGTCGATTCTCGTTCACATGAGAACATCGGCCGGGACGCATCAATGTCGCCGATCCACTTAGCCGACAGCCTGTGGAAATTAAAGCAACCACCGATGTCAGTGGGTGTTTTATGGCCATTGCAACAGCAACAACACAACCACCAGATCCCCCTGCACCTCTTCGACAACCACCAGGAGAGATTATCCATTACAACGGTTTTCTAAACAGGATCCGGATGGGATACTATGTGGATTCTTGGTTTCAAGACTTTCAAAATCTGGACAAGTACGGCTTTGTGGAGGCCGCAAGAATCTTATGGCACGGATAAAAAGTTGTTGTGCCAAACTCGGGAGACCTTCGAGCAAAGGCTATCTCCCAGTTCCACGACCCGTCGGTCGCAGGTCATGTGAGACCCCGAAAGACCGGACAGGCACTCTCGGACCACTATTGGTGGCCAGGGTGAAGTGTTGATGTCCGTAAGTATTGCATGACATGCGACCCATGTCTTCGGAATAAGGCTAGTAACAAGAAGCGTGCTGGACTCCTCCAATAGCTTCCCATTCCTGGGACTCCATGGGAGTGCGTCAGCATGGACTTCATTATTGGTTTTCCGGACACGGCCCGTGGCCATGATGCAATACTAGTGGTTGTGGATCTTTTGACGAAGATGAAACACTTCATTCCTACAACCACTGACGTGAACGCAGAGGAGACCGCTCGTCTCTTCTTTGAGGGTGTCGTAAAGTACCAAGGCTTGCCGTTACGCATTATCTCTGATCAAGATCAAAAATTTGCTAGTAAGTTCTGGCAAAAGATGCACGAATACTTTGGCAGTGAGTCGCAAATGTCGACAGCATTTCACCCTCAAACTGACGGACAAACAGAGTGCATGAATCGCACTCTATAGAAGATTCTCCGCATGTACGTGGACCCTGCCATGCATGATTTAGACGAATTCCTAGCACCAGCAGAGTTTGCGGTGAACAACTCGGTGAACGAGTCTACACAGTTCACACCGTTCGTGTTGAACAGTAGTCGGTATCCAGTGGTACCCTCTTCATTGGTAAAGAGTGGGAGTACAGGAGGGTCACCTTCAAGCAGCTCGGCAGCGACAAAAGGCATATGCCGACAAAGGTCGCCGGGAAGTCTCATTTGACATCGGTGACAAAGTGTTGCTTAGCACTAAAAACCTTCGGCTGAAGTCGCCAGGGGCAAGAAAACTTCTACCGAAGTGGATTGGGCCGTTTTCCATTGTAGCACGCATCGGGCCAGTGACATACCGATTGCTACTTCCGCCGAGTATGAAGATACATGACGTGTTTCATGTGAGCCTGCTAGCTCCATACACGGCAGAAGGAACCGTTCAGCCACCGCCAGCAGTCCTGGCTGCCAGCGGCCAATACGAGGTCCTTTGCCTACTCCAGCACCGAGAGCGTACTCTTCGGTCGCGCGTTGTTAGGGAGTACCTCGTTCATTGGGTCGGTTGTGGACCTGAACATAATTCATGGGAGCCCGAATCTCGGTTGCCCACAGGGGTCGTCAACGAGTACTGGAGCGAGCTTGCAGCTCACACAGATCGACGCGTGGCAGGAGGTACCACCTGAACGCGAAAAAAGTGAACAACATTCCCACAAGGCAACATTCATGGACAGCGACCATAGGAGGTTGGGGACGCCCAACATGGTTGTCACGCGGACGCTCCAGCCTGAAGGGGGGAGGCCGCTAGCCGTGCTGACCTACAAGCTGCAGCCTAGGTCTAAGTACCATGCACTTTTTCATGTTTAGCTAGTGATTGAAATAGTTAATTTCTTTCACAATGTTGATGATTCACTGACTGACAATCCTACTTGTTGTTCATGAACCGGGAAGGTTCAAAATATGTGGGGAGGAATGTAGTGGGAAGGTCGGTTAGGCCCTCCCACCTCGCTGAAGCGAGGGGTGGTTGCGCACCACCCCTCGCGTCAGCGAGGGCTGGCCGGCGGCCAGCACTTCGCTGGCCGATGGCCAGCTCGCTGCCGGCCGGCTGGACGGCCGGCGGCCGGCCTAGCAACCGGCCGGCCAGTCGCCAGCCGCCGATTGCGGCCTCAGCCCGATCGGCGGCTGAGGGGCCACGAGGGCCTCTAGGGCGAGGCCTCGTGGCCTCGTGCCCTCGCCCCCCCTCGTCCTTCTTGCAAACGAGCAAGCGAGGACGAGGGATTGGGGGAGCGAGGGTGAGGAGAGAGAGTTGGCGCAAAATCGCCAGCGTGCCTCGCACGCGACGATTTCGCGCCAGAACGGCAAAACGTAAATCGAAGTTCGTTTACGATGAACTTCGACATAAAATAAACGAAATAACTCGTACGAACACACGAGTTCGTGGTAAAACCCCCGGTTTGGGTCCCAAAACTAGGGGTTTGCTTAAAAACGGATATGGGCCTCCGGAGACTCGAAATATTCGAGTCTCCCTGCTCTGGGTCATTGATGTTGATTGCCCATCAATCCTGCGAAGGGGGTAAACCCCCGACGCGGACTGCGAACACCATTCTGCGAACTCCGACGACGACTTCAGAGCAGGAGCTGGAGACTCGACACGTTACAATATCGAAAAATATATCGATATGATTTGCGACACTCATGTCGGTCATTGTGGAAAGTGGTTAAAGTTGTCAGAACCTTCTGACACGTAACATCGGAGGTCTGGGCAGTTGGCCAAAATGCCCTTGGCCGGACAGCGTAAAAATTCTGATGTCACCGCGCCGTGGGCCATAAATGCAATGACAGAAATGCCCATGCGTGAGTTTGAGGGACTCGTGTAATTCATGCCCATCCACCCCCCCTTCCACTGGCTGCGATCATAATCCCTAAACTAGTGGCATTGGCTGCACGCATGCGTGCATTGGGGTTACGTAGTAAAACACTGAGGCCGGGTTCAAACATGTTTTCTGCCTTGGAAACAAATTTTGCTCGACGTTACCCTCTTGTCCGAGGAGAAGTCGCCGGTCGAGCCACGTGTTTTCTAGGAACGTCCGGTACTTGTTTGGAAAAAAACCCTGGTTGCTGCGTGTAACGGGCTGGATCTCCAGCTCCTGCTCTGAAGTCGTCGTCGGAGTTTCCAGAATGGCGTTCTCAGTCCGCGTCAGGGGTTTACCCCCTTCGCAAGACTGAGGGGCAATCGTCATCAACGACCCAGAGCAGGGAGACTCGAATATTTCGAGTCTCCGGAGGCCCATTTCCATTTTTAACCAAACCCCTGGTTTTGGGACCCAAACCGGGGGTTTTTACCTCGAACTCGTGTGTTCGCACGAGTTATTTTGTTCGTTTTATGTCGAATTTTGTCGTAAACGAACTTCGATTCATATTTTGTCGTTATGGCGCGAAATCGTCGCGTGCGAGGCACGCTGGCGATTTCGCGCCAGCGAATTTCACCTCACCCTCGCTCCCCCTATCCCTCGTCCTCTCTTGCTCGTTTGCAAGGAGGGCGAGGGGGGG